>CM031587.1:5945706-5998120 GCA_018467065.1 Ephestia elutella | reverse complement strand
ATAATCACCCAACAGATTGAAGGAATATAACTCAGGCTAAAGCACCTAAAAAAACAACGGCGGATCCAGGATTTTTTTCTGGGGGGGCATGGCGGACTATGCATGTTGGGGGATGGAACAAATCGTCCGTCCTGGTCCTGATGCTGTCTCACTACGCCACTGCAGAAGGACCAGATTTGCAATAGATCAAGAAATAAACCAGATGGGCAGAAAAAAATCTGTTATTTCTTAATTTGATATGCACTGTCATGAAATCTCCCTCTACAGTAGGTACACAAAAAAGCAGTCTGGGGGGCACGTGCCAGGGTGCCCCCCCCCCCCCCTAAATCCGCTACTGTAAAAAAACTCCGTTTTTTCTTACTTGTCCTATTATGTAAACAATCTTCAGAGTACTTTTTAAAGTAAGCCTAAACATTCTAAAGTAAAACATTTAATTACCACGAAGGCAACGAACTAATGAAGGTAATTTCCTAAAAAGTCTATTTTAATTTATATTGTTTTTGGGTCGACGATGTTAAGAATATTGCTGGCAACAACTGGAGTAGGATGGCTCAGGACAGAGAAGGTTCCCCCCTGAACGGGTTCTGATCTTGTAGCGATGGGGGGCTCAGTACCAGCGGTTTGCCTCGGCCGCAGGGAAGCTAATAGGAACCCATGGCCCGGGAGTGACGACCCCGGGCCGGGAGGAGGCCGCTTTCAGTGGCCTGGCTGTTAAAGTAGGGGGCACACACTCCCTACTCTCACAGCCGTGGTAGGGGTCGCGGGGGAAGAGGAGTGCCGGTATTGTGGTGCGCCGTTCTCCCTATCCTCCGCTCGCGAGCGTGGCCGTGGCGCTGGGCACGGTGTCGGTGGGGCCGCAGGGGAAGAGGCGTGTCGGTATTGCGGTGCGCCGCTCTCCCTGTCCTCTGCGGCCGACGCGTGGTGGGCCTGTCTCGGCCGCAGTGGATAGGGACAACCTATCCTCTGCGGCTGAGATGTGGTAGGGCCTGACCTGGTCAGGTCCCAAAAAAAGGAGAGCTGGTTGGTTGGCGGAAACGGGATTCCGTCGCCCGGCTTAACGGCCCTCGGATGGAAAGGCGCATCCGTGTCAAGTGCGCCTTTATTCCAGCGGAAAATTTTGGAGCCAATCCCGCTGGCCGCTCCGACCCTCCCGCTGGAGAGGTGCTTTGAGAGCGAACCGTGCTGGGGCCGCCGTGGTAGCGGCCACCGCGCCGGGGCTGTGGAGCGAGAGAAGCACACGGTCCTGGCACAAATGCGGTAGGTTATGGTGACACCGTGTGGTTTTGGTGGGTTCAAGTCCCACATACCTGTCCGGCTTCCCGTGCCTGGATGGCCTAGACGAAGGTATTTCCGATTAGGTACATAATACCTACTTTACCAAAATTACCAATTTACCAAAATGACCACATTTTCATAATGACTACTGCTGTTCCCAAAAGTGACCACTTTTCCAAAATAACCACTTTTTCATAATGCTGCTGTTCCCAAAAGTGACCACTTTACCAAAATAACCACTTTTTCATAATGACTATTGCTGTTCCCAAAAGTGACCACTTTACCAAAATAACCACTTTTTCATAATGACTATTGCTGTTCCCAAAATGACTACTTTACCAAAATGGCCACATTTTTTATGATCGTAGGTACCCAACTAGCAAAAGAGTCTTCCATACGAAAAAAACGGACAGGTTGACGTAGACAGAAAGAGGCCTATACCCAGCAGTGGGTCACGGAAGGCTGTCGATGATGAAAAACATAAAAAGAATTGTAAAATTGTTAACATAATAGGACAAGTAGGAAAAAACGGGAGTTTACACCAATACACCATCCGAGTTTCGAATTAGTACTTCCTCCTAAGGGAGCAATTGCAATAATCTGAGGTCTAGGTATACACTTTGTAACTTGACTAGTATGTGTATGCATACATAACAAAATTAGGTTTACAATGGGAAGATTCGGTTTTTGCCCCTTTAAACCCGGGAGACACATCATTCGCCACCATCGGCGGTTCTTCGCTTCCTAAAGGAGCTGGGCTGGCTCGAATGAAGTTCCGGCCCATCCCTCCTCACGCAAAAAGGGCCTAAACTGGAGGCCTAATTGCGGAAAAGTGTCCTCGATGGAAGTGAAGTGAAGGTGTTTACTCCAGGCAGAAACGTTTTATTCCCGTTTATTTTTGGGCGCAAACACATCAACCACATCAACAGATTGCGCCAAGCGCCTGAGCAAAACAAATAGCAAAGTGTATTTCAAGCGCTTAACATAAAATTGGTAGGCGTTGTTCTGTGCTCATCAAAAAAGGCTAGGAGGTAGAGTACATTTTGTAGATGTACATTTTTTATTCCGTAAGTAGTAGTAAGTACAAATGACTACCGTGGTCTGCCCGGTCGGCGTCCGGGGCGCCTGCAGCGCCTGCGGCGGCAACTGCGTCGTCGTCGCCGGCAACAGCTCTGCCGCACCCGGTACCGCCGGTCGCCGGACCGGCAGCGCTTGAACCGCCCGGATCTGCTACGGCATCGGCTACAACACGAAAATCGATGTTAATATACCTAGATCACTACGAAAACTCGCGACATCACGTTGAAAAAATGCTCTTTACTCCTAAGCGGCTTAACCGATTTCAATGAATCATGGCTCAGAAGACTCTAGAAAGTCCTTATATCCTTTCTACTGATGAATGAAAGTAGGTAATACTCATGAATATGAGCAATTTTTGTATGAGATATACTCAATCGTGACTCAATCCGACCGAAAAAAGAATCAGCTGTTCAATACTATTTTAAAATATTTATTATTTACTGTTTAATAATTTACCTTTTATGTGGGAACATAAGTTTCATTTTTAAATGTTTAGGAAATGAGAAATTTTGGAATCAAATGGGAGAAATGGATCATTTTACATTTATATTTTATTTTTATTTCACAAGCTTATCTTTATTTCATACTAGCTTTCGCCTGCGGCTTCGCTCGCGTGAATTTCCCACGGGAACAGTGTTTTTTCCCGGGATGAAAGGTACCCTATGTCCTTCTCCGTACTTCCAGCTATGTGTATGCGAAATTTCAGGAAGATTGGTTCAGTAGATAAAGCGTGAAGAGGTAACAAATAAACTCATTTTAATAGGTGGTCAAATGAATAACTGATGTGGTTTCTGTTCTACCCACAAAATACGTAACGGTGGGCGCCTGCCTACACATTAGGTAGGTTGTACTTACCAATATCAAACTTTACTAAGAAGTAAAACGATTGAAACTTACGTTTTGCACATTCTGAAACGAAAACAAATTAATAGGTATATAGCAGAAGCAGATTAATATAGCAAAACCCGCTTGCTCGTTTGCTTATTTGTTTAAAGTAGGTACACCAACAAATACCATGTTCAAATTATCTAATACTTTCATTCTTGCCATCTTACATTATTTAAAAAATTGATGCTGTGGTCAAGTGGTTGAGACGCCGGCCTAATGTCCTAAGTTCGAATCAACTAGCGCCACATGAGTTTGCATACCAATCTGACTCATGTATGGTAGTTTTCAGAGGCCACCACTTGCTTCCGGTGAAAGAAAACATCGTGAGGAAACCTGCACACTTAACTAGCCCACTGTTTTTTTAATAGTGTGTAAACGACAACTGACGATAGATGGCGGTAGTTCTAAGGTCATCAGATGCCTTTAGGATGAGAAAAAGAGGAATAATTTGACACCAGTTTATTATCAATTATGATAGAAACTAAGATAGTTAATACTTCCATGGTTTTATCCATAACCTAAACTATAAGAATGAAGATTGCAGAAAGGTACAGCGCATTTTTTTAATTGCGAGAAGGAATTATAGTTTTTGATGTCTAGCCACAGAGCATTTATGAAGTGTCTAGCTGTGTAGCTGTAAATAGAAAAAAATAAGTAGGTGTATAAACTTACTTTCGCCTCCGCCGACATCTTGCCATTTTGTGTCGTTACCTGTAAGTCATAAAACTAATCTTATAGTTGCCGTTACGTAAAAAGTCGCTGGCGGTTAAGCTGCGCATTAGGCGATATATCGGTCTATGCGGTGAGCGGGGGTCGCGGGCAGGTCTCATCCGGCGCGCGCGATTGGTTCGTCACCCTACAGCGGCCTTTTTACGTGATGGGAAGAATACCTAAGGACTATATACTTATATGTATTTAAGGACAATTGAATAATTGCAACTAACGCAGACTCGTCCCAACTGGGAACCCAATTGTTCCATGTCTTGCCCAACAATTGTGTGAAGTTGTTTTATTTGCGGACGACACATCATTACTATTTAAAGTCAACAGAAATAGTCAAAATTATGACGATGTAAGTAATACTATGACACTTGTGCTTGACTGGTTTACAACCAACAACCTGGCTTTAAACACGGACAAGACCAAGTGTATAAAGTTTTCTCTCTCGAACGCACCTCATAATGATATACCTTTAATAGTTAATGGCAAAGTATTAGAGTGGGTACACAGTGTCAAATTCTTAGGCGTTACCGTTGACTGTAAGTTAAAGTGGGATAAACACATTGAACTCACGGCCAAAAAACTTAGCTCGGCGGCTTATGCAGTGAGAAGGATAAGACAGTGCACAAACATTGAAACAGCTAGACTCGTGTATTTCAGCTACTTTCATAGCATAATGTCATACGGATTATTGATATGGGGAAATGCAGCCGAGATAGGGAAAATATTTGTATTACAGAAAAGAGCAATTCGTTTTATGTACGGGCTAAAACGACGCGATTCTCTACGAGAGCTCTTTAAATCAATAAAAATTCTTACTGTCTCATCTCAATACATCTTCAATGTACTTATTTTTGTTAAATCCAATTTAAACCTCTTTAAAAAAATCTGCGATGTACATAGTATAAACACCCGCAATAAGAATAAACTTTATACGCCCTGCTTTAGGCTTAAAAAGGTTCGGCGGTCTTTCGTGGGTCAAAGTGTAAAAATGTTTAACAAGCTCCCTGACGAGGCTATAAATTTACCGATGCAAAAATTTAAAACATATCTTAAAAATACTTTGATGAATAAAGCGTATTACACAATAAGTGATTATTTGAACGATAAAAAAGTTTGGTCTCTCCCTACAACTTCGCCACTCCACACTTGATTACATTCTTTTGATATTGTGAAAAATAACCTTACCTTTTTTTTTTAATTTAATTACATTGACATTTAATTGTTAAACATGTACGTGTATTGTGATCTTCAAGTGACTGAAAGTATTTATTTTTCTAAAATGTTCAAACTTGCGAACGGGTGTTGCCAGGGGATCCTGCTTCGATCCTGATTCGAATTTTATTTTTATTTTTTGTTCTTAACCAATTCATTGTGGTTACTTGATCACAAACATAACATGTTTTATTATATTATTATTATTTTTTACTTATATTTTATTTTATTTTTGACTGTACACAATCTAGTGTATGTATAAAGTTAATGAATAGCCCCTCTGGCATGCTAGGCGACCAAGACTGTTTCATGAGTTTCTTTCGGCATTTCTTCTCAGCAGTGGTCGTTCCGAAATGCTAGTAGTTTGTAGCTTTGAGACATAAAATATTATGATTAAATAATTAGTTATCGACGTGAAAGAGCCTTCTTTGAAGGCCAAGTTTCAATAAAAAATTTTGACTTTGACTTTGCAGTAAAGCAATACGGAGGTCCTGGGTTTGATTCCCGGTCGGGCCAAGATGGAAAATGGTCTTTTCTAGATTGACCTGGATTTTAAATTGGATGTTTATCTATGTGTGTTTGTTATACAATATAGTATCGTTGAGTTAGTATCCCATAACACAAGTCTCGAACTTACTTTGGGCACATGGGTATTTTGGGGCTAACTGAATTGTGTGACTTGTCCGTTTATAATTATTGGTTGCCCATAACGGTGCGGTCTGCATGGTCGCCGTAAGGTCACACCCGCTCCCCAACTACTCAAGCGCAGACTGCGACGGAACAAGAGACTATTTTCGACGTTTTCCATACGATAATGTGTCCGACAACGGTAGAACAGGGTCCGAGCTGTCTCGCCCATTTGCTCGATGAAACGCTCGGCGGAGTACTCGGCGTAATATTCAGACGCACCGAGTACTAGGAATTCACTCGGCGATTTACTGTCTCGCCCGTTTACTCGGTACGTGTACGTGACCAGGGCACTTATATTAATTCTGTGACCAGGGTTAACCGCACCGCCCCCGGGCGCGCGCCACGATCGCGAGACCGTAGCTTTACACACCCCGCAGTCAACCTAACAGAGAAAATTTCTAAAACTCACCTGTTTTTGCCACGATCTCATAATTTCACACACATTTGTCGATAAAAAAAGGCCAATTTTAACAAAAAAAAATTAACAAAATCATAAAAAATCGTGGATGTCACTCCATATTAGTCATCCACGTTCTATTTTTCAAAATTTCAAATGACGCATTTTTCTTTTTCTCTTCAGAACTTTATGCCTCGCTCATTCTGAGGTCCCATCCGAATATCAGATCCAGTTTTTAGCACAGAAATATATTTTTTTATTAATATACTAGCTGTTGCCCGCGGCTTTGCCCGCGTGATTTCGCTTAGATGAAAAATATTTTTGTGTTCCAAACCGTTTCAGATCTTTGTTTTTTATACGTCTACAGAAAATGCTTATCAGATTAATCGAGTTTTGCTAAGGCGCCATTTCCATACATGATATAGTGTAGCTGGTCTCTTGGAGTTATTCATCAGATGTTCCAGATATTCAATTTTTATACGTCAGCATCAGCAGCAAATGCTCATCAGGTTGAACGACTTTTGTTAAGGCGACATTTCCATATTTCTTATAGTTTAACTGTTCTGTTCTGGTTCTTCATCAGGTGTTCCATTTTTCAAAATCAATTATAGCTATACAACAAAAAAAGTTTCATTCAAATCGGTTCAGTACTTTCGGAGATGAGCATGATCATACATACAGACAGACAAAAAATTCAAAATATTTTTTTAATTAAATATTTTTCAAAATATATCAAAATGAACACAACTTGTGTTACACAACACAAGTGAAACTTTTTCTAACAGTCATTGTTGAATTTTTTGCCTGTACATTATTTTGGTCCTTCGAGCCAAATTTGAACCAGCAACCTAGGAATAGGTACATCATTACTTCAGTTAGTTACACCATAAATATGATTTTCATACTACCAAAAAGGGCAATCCAATTTGAACATTAAAAACAACATAATTATACTACAATTTACCATTTATTTGTCCAAAAAGTTTTTAAACTAAATTTAAACTAAAGCAAGTTTCACGTACCGTACTCATAAAATAAATAAATATTCGAAAAATAAAAATAAAACAACCGTTAGATCTGTCACATAAAAGAAATGTACTTTCATCTATTATTATCACTTAACACGATAAATAAAATAATACAGATTGTACGTACAAACGAACGTATCAAATAAATAAATTAAAAAAAAACGACACAAAAATGCTGCGCTTGACCTACTAAAAGACGCTCAAACTTAATATTCGACGAAGTAACTTCCCATCACGTGAAAAGGCCGCTAGTAGGGTGAGGAGGGGGTGAAACTAGCGCATGGGTACGACTGACGAACCACGCGCGCGCCGGATGAGACCCGCCCGACCCCCGCTTAGACCGATATATCGCCTACTGCGCAGCTTACCGCCAGCGGAATTTTTACGTGACGGCAACTATAATAAAGAATGTTTTAAAACTCGATTTTTAAACTTCACAGTGATTATCTATTTAAATCGCACTCGTTCGTGTCTTTCAAAAATGGAATTTGTGTATAATCTGTTGGTAACGTTTTTCTGTGTTTGAATTCGGCGGTAATGTAGCATAGAAATACTAAACTTACAATCCAGCAATTATTGCTGCCGGCTCTTCGACGCCTTCCTTGATTTTTCTAAGGAACATGACCGCTTCACGTCCATCAATTAGCCTATGATCATAAGTTAGCGCGATATACATCATTGGTCGAATAACAACCTGCCCATTCAGGGCGATAGGACGTTCGAATATACCGTGCATTCCCAAGATGGCTGACTGAGGTGGATTAATGATAGGTGTTCCCATCAAAGAACCGAATACTCCTCCATTGCTAATTGTGAAAGTACCACCGTCCATCTCTTCAATAGTCAGTTTCCCAAGTCTCGCTTTTTCCGCTAATCCCGCGATCGTTTTCTCTATGTCAGCGTAAGTCATGTCCTGTACATTTCTGATGACCGGTACCACGAGACCTTTAGGCGTGGCGACAGCGACAGAGATGTCGACGTAGTCGCGGTAAATAATCTCATTCTCCTCGATGACAGCGTTGACAACAGGCTGGTCCAATAGTGCAACAGCAGCCGCTTTGACGAAAGGCGACATTAATCCAAGTTTTAAACCGTGCTTCTTGGTGAAAGCATCAAGATACTTCTTGCGGAAGGCCATAATATTAGACATGTCGATTTCGTTGAATGTCGTCAGCATGGCGTTGGTGTTCTGCGCGTCCTTAAGTCTTTGAGCAATGCGCTGTCTCATACGGTTCATCTTGACGCGTTGCTCGGTGCGAGTGCCAGCAATTTCTTTGCTGTAGTCCGGAGGAGGGACTTTTACTGATGCGGTTTCGATCGCTTGCGCGTGACGGATCGCTGCTACGGGGATTGAGGATGACGGCGAAGAGGGAGGCGGCGTGGATGGTTTAGGGGGCGGAGGTGGTGGCGGAGCGGATGATTTAGACGGTGCCGACGGCGGTGGCGCAGCATCCTCTTTTGGTGGCGCAGCATCCTCTTTTGGTGGCGCGGGTTTTGGTGCGGACTCTTTAGGAGGCTCAGGAGCCGCGGCGGGTTCCGCCTTTTTCTCAGGCGCTTGGCCAGTAATATCCATTCTAAACAACTTCTGTCCAGCTTTGACCGTATCACCGTCTTTTACATATATCTCTTTGATAACACCATGCCCTGGAGCCATAACAGGGATTGCGGTTTTGTCAGTCTCAATTTCGAGAACGACTTCGTCTGCGGCCACACTGTCTCCAACCTTTTTGTCCAGCTTCACATCTCCTTCGGAGACTGAGTCGGGGAAGCTGGGAGTCATGACATCTTGTTCTTCAAACAGTGGGCTGGTGAAGTGAAAGGAGGCAACTTGGTTGTGAGTTGTTAGGACACGAGGTTGATGTTTGGCTGTGACTCTGGGCAGAGTGTAGGTCTTGGGCACTTCACTGGACCTGCACCGGAGACTCTGCCCCTGTCTCCGGTATATAGTCTGTAAATGTTTCGAGCAACGTCTCAACATTTTGAATTAGTGGAGGATTGGGTTACCTGAAAATGAAAATTATCATTGTTAAATAGATTAGTCAAACCACCAAATTCCACATTTACATCTTTGCAGAATCATTAAAATTTGAAAGTGCTTTTTGTTTTTTGTGCCAGACTACTTTAAACTAGGTACTCTACTTTTTTTTTGGGGAATAAAAATAAATAAATAATAAACTAAGGACAGAGATATGTAGGCTTTTCTAGCAAAAATTGTTTTACATTATTTTTCATTAATCAATTTATTTTTAGTCGTAAAAGACTAAAAATAAATTGATTGATGTAAAATAATGTAAAACAATTTAGTTAGATTTATCTTATCTTATAGTACAACATCAACTCATGTAGGTTTAAATCGTCATAATCTTCGTTCAAACAAACAGTGATTATGTCAAAACATGATTTGTTTTGATGTTTTATTTATAAAGAGTATTATTTACTATGAGAACACCTATATTATTAGGGTAGATAATAACAGATTAGGTATATTACTTATTGAATATACTGACTAAGCTGATGAAAATTATTGAAAGTGAATACCTATTCTGTTAATTTTCTTCAATACTTATATATATTTATTTGATGATATAAACAGCTGTTTGTATTTGATTGTTAAAAAAGTAATCCTGGTTAAGGGAATTTATAGACTTAGTCCAGAAACAGTCTGCAATCCAAGGAGATTAGTGGAATAAGCTAAAATAATGTCCACCTCTACTGTAACAGCTGCTTGTCTAATACAATAAATTCATGATGTTAGAGATGGACATTTTTAGTCTAGAAACTGAGATGTGATATACATAATAATGTTTGTTATATCAATGGCAAGCAAATACTCGCAAAATTCGAACTAAGTTAAAATAAAATGTTGGAAACTTTGTTAGGTAGTATAATGATTGGATATCTGCAATGGGTAGGGTAACTAGACCGGCACGCCTACAAGCAAGCATTTTTCAAGGTTAATAAATGAAACCCTTGACCATACATGTTATATGTACAAGAGAACAGGCCCTTACCTTCTAATATAGGTAAACGTCTTTTTATCACTGATTAATTATGTTATTTCACAAACAAAATTGTTACATAAGTGTTGGTCTCATGACAGTGACGACGACTACCAATAGTGTTAATTAAACAGTTTTCAAGCGTTATTCAAAGCATAGTTTCTATATGCCGTGCTATTATTGAACAGGATTGATACTTCACTTTTATATACGATGTTTCAAGACTATTTTATTCCTTGTGTGGCCCAGACTTACATTTGTTTCAAATCGATAGGACTTTCCTCGGCCCGTGAGATGGAAGTTTAGCTGTCAATGTCACTTCACTTTTTTTTATTTTATGGCTTCATTCCAGAGAGTTGGCGTATGTATGGCTCTCCTACAGAGTGATCATATGGGCCAAAAGCCTTTTTGGTTCTTATTTTTTCTATGCAATCGACTCACTCCACCACAGACATTTTTTTTTTTATGTGCACTCCACCAACTCATATAATATATTTAAAAAAATTTTACTTCTGTGGGAGCATCTCTGAGTGAGCATAGCTGGAAAAATATTTTCAATCATCAAATAAAATAGTCATTTCATTGTTTCTACGTCGAGGAACTCGGGTATTATTAATTTATCAGAGTGTGCTCCGTGTCAGTAGATAAAAAACTTCACCTCTTTGAAGACGGGTGTATATGACAACTGCCGCTAGATAGCGGTATTTGTCAGATCCTTTTAGGCTTTGAGATGATCATGGAAGTAGTAAGTACGTTGTACAAAGGTACTTATTACTTCCATGGAGATGATCTCAAAGATCTGACACGCAGTGTTATCTGTATGTCTAGTTTATGGTCTATATCGAAGTAGATCATAGAGCAACATGGACCCCCGTTCCGCGCGCGGAATTCCTTGTTGCTCGATAAGACCAATCTGAGCCGAGCACAGATGGTGCGCGCGCCTTTTTAACAACCATTCAGAGTTGGACCCCTCTCTATTGAAAAAAGAATATCTCTGTGTTTGTGTTATTTTTTTTACTATTGTTATGTAAAGTCCAATTTTTCATAATTGTCCTATTATGTAAACAATCTTACCATGTCTTTTTATGATTTTACAACAATATAAATTAAAATAGACTTTTTAGGCAATTACTTTCGTGGTTAATAAATGTTTTACTTTAGAATGTTAAGGTTTGAACTAATATTTGATTTATTTTCAACAAAATTAAAAAAAAGTACTGTGAAGATTGTTTACATAATAGGAAAATTATGGTCGTTGATTATGGATAAATGGACTTTATATGGGTTGGACCCAAGAATTGATAGAAGCCAACTGTCGGCTATTGTACAAAAATACCAAAGGTAATGGGGGTTGCAAATAAAAAAAAATCATTATTTAATAATTTATTTGGCATTGTGCTATATTCGAGTATCAAGGACAGCGCGTGGAGGTTGATCCGTGATACTCGAAAGTTTTAATAGGATCTATATCCATACAAAATTTCATTAAAATCAGTCCGTGAAAGCGTAACAAACACTCTCGCATTTATAATATTATATAGTGTATAATAGTTGTGACTGTGTGATAGATTTGACTATTATCTGTCATTTTATTATAATAAAAGTTTTATTTATTAAAACATTTTATTAATAAGCCTAACATAACTACGACAAGTTAAAAGGTACAAAGATATGGATATTCAAATCTGAAAGTAACGCAAATAATATATTACAAATTTACAAAAAAACCCCGACTTTAAATGCTCATTACTCCTAAACGCCTGAACCGATTTCGATGAATCATGGCTAAGAACATTCTCGATTAAGTCACCTATCAAACAAACAAAACTAAATCAAAATCGGCTCATCCGTTTAGGAGCTACGATACACAGATTTACAGATACGTCAAACTTATAAAGCCTCAGTTTGCCTCAGGGGTTAATAAAGTTTATGAAATACTAAACGCGTCCCGGGGCTTCGCTCCCTTGGGAGTTTCGGAATAAAAAGTACCCTATGTGCTATTCCCGGAATTTTTCTACCCGTGTACCAAATTTCATCGAAATCCGTCCAGTAGATTTTGCGTGATTGAGTAACAAACATCCTTACAAACTCACATCCGAACTTTGCATTTATAATAGTAAGATGATTAAAATTTAGTAACAAACATCCTCACAAACTCACATCCGAACTTTGCATTTATAATAGTAAGATGATTAAAATTTATTCTTCTGACATTTTCGTGCGGGGTAAGATCAAACTATAAAGGTCAAAAAAACCTTACGCTATCAAGTTATCCAAAAAATGCCACGAGAGCAAAGCTAGTTATAGCAATCGCTTAAAGTAAATTAAACAATAATAAATAAAGTTCTATTTTTATAAATAATAAATGCACTAAGCACTAATCTTGTACCGCGGGTCCGATGGTTATAATGAGCACAACACACCCAGAACCGTAAAGACTTCCACCACCACCACCTACCTGTACGTCACCTATCTGTGAATCAAATATTTGCCCGCGTTGGGAATCGAACCCAGAGCCTCCAGATGGCGGACGGGTGTGGTCACCACTACGCCACGGATAGCGCCCAAATTAATCCTGTCTAAGCTAGCGTTGCCGAACTATCGATTTTCATTTAGAATCATGTTCCCTATCGATAGTATCAATACTATCGATAGCTCCGAATAAGGCAATGCTATTGAACGACCGACAAAATTATCGAAACTATCGATAGTATTGAAGCTTGCGAAGAAACTATCGATAGTATTGTCGCTCGCACTATCGATAATAACGATATCAACAGATTATCGATAGCTCAGTTATACAGACTATCGATACTATCGTTAGTTTTTTATTTCCAAGATATTAGTATCGATAGATTAGACAGTATCGATACTATTGCACGTTAGTTTTATTAATTTTTTATGCTAATACGATACTATCGATAGACTATCGATCGAGTCAGTCGGACTATCGATATACGATCGGCGACGGTAGTCTGGCTAAGTGATATGCGAGCTCATAAACTGTAACACTTCACATTTTATTGCACTTCTATTGCTAATCCACAATCTTTTCCTTCGACTGACATCGCCTGCCATTAACCATCGCTATCGAAAAAAATCTACGCCGTCAGAAAATAATGTCTTGAAATCCTTTTTTTTACTAATTCCGAATTGCTGTAGTATTAATTGGGCTTGGCTGAAAATTGTAAAAAATAAAACAAATACTAATTTCGATATTCGAACGTATAAAATTCTCTTTTAACTTAAAACGATTTTAGCTCCGAATCGTCAACTCTTGGTGCATTCGATTAAAACAGAAACGAATTATCGATATTCGAATGTTTGAAATTTGGTTGTCAGTCAATTTTCTTTCAATTCGAAATTACTAATTTTTTTTTTGTTTTGGGTAAACGTTTTAATTTAATTGAGCTTAGCTTAAATTAGAACACTTTCACATCTGTTGATTGCTTAATCCACAATCTCGTTCATCCTTCGAGCAAAATATGTGTCGACGAGCGATACAAGACTATCCGACTTTTCATTTCTATATTTCTGTAAACAGTTTGAAATCATCATTTCGAGACGAAATGGCAAAAATTAGCTTTTTCTTTGACCAGTATTTGGCCATACTTCAAATAAAATTAAGCTTAAACTAATTTTTTTTACTATTTAGTTCCTGACATCGCCAGTTTAAAGTTTAATATTTATAGTTAGACTGTAAAAATTAGTTGCTTAAGCCTAAATAATAAATGCTAAGTCTGATAATTAAACGTTTTAGGCGCAGACTTCGTTCAAGGCAAATGTAAAGAATCAATATGCGTAAATTCTCTGCATTGATTAAAATAAAACACGCACACCATGTCATAACTTTCCAGAATGTCAACGAAAATCGTTAGAACGTTAAAAAACGTCTCGTTATCAAACTTTCTTTTTTTTAATATTCCTCGCGAATTTGACATTACTATGCATATAGTTCCGCTTCCGCTGTATTTTATTTGATACATTCATTGTTGAATGTTTATGCATGTTCATTGCAGAAATTCAAATATCGTTGTGGTTTCGATATTTCTACACAGATCTGGCCGGACATGCGGTCCGGGTTCGCGCTCCGCGCCGGCGCAATGTCGACGAGCGCCAGTACAAGACGATCATCTTCCCAGACATTTAGGCCGCTCGGCCTTATGCTAACACTGTATACTGACGTCGATCTCGCCATGTAAACCAGTGTTGATATCATCATGTAGAGTCGCAGGAATGGCAAAAAGTACAGCTTTTTACCAGTATTTGGCCACTTAGCGGCCGGTTCACGCTCCAGCCGGCAAGCGAGCGCGTACTGGACCCTCACTCCTGGAAATAAAGTACTGTACTCACCTGCTAGTTTTAAAGTTAATGCTGTACTGATATCGCCCTTATGCTAAGTTTTACTGAATACTGAATGCGCGAAAAATTAGTTGTTTCAAATAATAATAAAAAAGTTTTCAATCTCGTTTAGGCGCAGAAGCGTGTTGGGCATCGCAAAATAACCAATATGCAAAATTTCGCACTTATGCGTAATGTCAAATACGCAAGTTCACTTAGCATGTTGGCCATAGCAAAATGTCAACGCGCAAAATGTCAACGTCGCAAAATGTTCACTTCTAAAAACGTCTCTTTTTTTTATATACTGACGTATTCGCCATTCAGCAGCCTTGGCCAGGTATGCAGGATGACGTCGATCTCGCCCAGCAGCATGTTGGCCAGGTAAAATGCCGCGCCAGTTATGCATGTTATTGCAAAATAAATATTTCTATTTCTACAGCTTTTCCAGCGGCCGGTTCACGCTCCAGCCGGCGCAGCGAGCGCCAGTACTGGACCTCACTCCTGGAAACATTGGCCGCTTCGGCCTTATGCTAAGACTGTATACTGACGTCAATCTCGCCCAGCAGCGTGTTGGCCAGGTATGGTGCTCGCAGGATGCCGCGCCAGTACAGCTTCTCCAGCGGCCGGTTCACGCTCCAGCCGGCGCAGCGCACTCCAGTACTAGACCTCACTCCTGGAAACATAGGCCGCTTCGGCCTTATGCTAACACTGTATACTGACGTCAATCTCGCCCAGCAGCGTGTTGGCCAGGTATGGTGCTCGCAGGATGCCGCGCCAGTACAGCTTCTCCAGCGGCCGGTTCACGCTCCAGCCGGCGCAGCGCACGCCCAGCGAGCGCCAGTAATGGACCTCGCTCCTGAAACATTTTATTTAAAAAAGGTAGCTTTTTCCCGCAAAATGTTGACATTGCTTATAAATATTAAATCTTGACATCTATAATATTATTCAATTTGATAATTCTTATTTAAAATTTGCATGCTAACCATAGAAAAATAGGTATAAGGACACTCTATCTGTAACAGCTTTTGTAACCCTATTTACTGCAAATAAATGATTTGGTTTGATTTGATTCAGCCGCGTGAATTTCCCACGGAGACAATCCTTTTTTCCGGAATTAAAGGTGTTTTATATTCTTCTCAGTATTTCTATGTGTATGCAAAATCTCAGGAAGATTGGTTCTGTATATAAAGAGTAAAGCGAAGAGATAATAACATTCATCACTCACTCATTCATTTTCGAATAATAGTTAGGATAACATGTTCTTCTCTCAGTTCTTCACTTCATAATCGCTATCCGCTATACTATCAATATTCGGTCTGCTCTAATAACTGATATCCTACTTATTTTCGGTCAACTATATCGATAGTAGTGGAGCTATCGGCTTAAGATGACTTTAGAAAATCTGACACCAGTATTATAAGTAATAAAATAACACATTCGATAAACAATAAAAAGCTATTCTTGACAGCGATAACTTGCGCCTGCGCAACTTTGTATCTACTCACGGACTGACGATGTCCTTGTGCAGCAACACAGCGCTGACGCCGCACCAGCGCGCCGACCACCGCCACAGCACCGAGTGCAGTGCGTCCGCGCAGCGCAGCGCTGCGTGGATTGGCAGGTTGTCGCCGTATCTGGACAAAAATAAATAAAGTCCATTTATTCATAACTGTCCTATTATGTGAACAATCTTCACAGTACTTTTTATTGAAT
This sequence comes from Ephestia elutella, assembly GCA_018467065.1. Lineage (NCBI taxonomy): Eukaryota > Metazoa > Arthropoda > Insecta > Lepidoptera > Pyralidae > Ephestia > Ephestia elutella. Next base: position 5,981,774 of record CM031587.1, on the reverse strand, counting down.
TTTGGCGAAAATAAATCAAATATTAGTTCAAACCTAAACATTCTTAAGTAAAACATTTATTAACAACGAAAGCAATTTCCTTAAAAGTCTATTTTAATTCGTATTGTTGTAAAATTATAAAAAGACATTGAATGAATGTGTTGTGGGCGTTCCCGAAAATTCAAAATTTCTAGTGTGCTATTATTTGTGAAGACCTATAATTGGCTTTGAAATTTGTATTTTATCACTATCATATTAATCTAGCTGTTGGTCTTCCGAATGTATAAAATAAAAAATAAATAAATAAGACTTGGTAAGATTCTTTAAATAAAAGAACAAATATGAATAAATGGACTTTACATATACTGTCTAGAGGCAGACCAAAGAACATTGATGGACTATATTGTAAAAGACCTTAAAAAGCTCAAAGGATATGGTAAAGAAACGTGATAAGTGAAAGACAGTTGAAGAGGCCAATCCAACATTATAGCGCCACTGGAAGAAGAAATTGATAATCGAATATCCGGCAACACTGTGTTGCGTGTATTATACACGACCGTGTTAAATTTCACATATACTGCACTTACGTCTGCCGATTCGCACATTCATTACACATAATTACTACATAACGCACCACTGAGCTGGCTGTGCGTTTGTCCACCGGTGGCAGGCCGTGTTTTACACGCCTGTCCTATAGTGGGTAATAACTATCTAGAATATTACAATATCACGTCTTTATACCTAACAGGGCAGAGATAAGAGTGAGACTCGAAAGCTACGTTTAGCCGGATTAATTGCGCCATAGTGTGCAGAACCGATTGACCATCCAACCAAGATGAGCAGAGCATTCCCGAGGGAACGAAGCCCCGGGGCGCAGCTAGTATAATACCTTGGATTAGTAGGTCCACTCTCCGCGTCGTAATCTTGAGCGCTGAAGCAGTACGGCCTGTAGCTGATGGCACCCACGATCTGAGGGTCTCGCTTCCTTATCTAAAACCAACAAAATCTTTATTGAAACTAGGAAGATGGCACTTTTCAAGTCAATAACTAATTATACGTCATAAAGCTAAGAAGCTCTGGACAAACCAAGAAGAATTTCGCGTTGCGTGGGAAATTAGTGAGAGATTAGAGTTGCTCTAAGGCGTAAGCGAGACGCACATATACAAAATTCGCACGCGGCGCAGAATTCAATTAAGTGTGTCCAAAGCATAATATCGCTTCGTCGCAGAATAAACATTGAATTTATAAATTTTAAAGGGTCTGTTTGTTACCAGGAAACATTTTGTGAAACTGAAAAGACATTTGCATTTTGCGACTATGGAACAGTTTGCGCAAGTATAATTTCGCGACTAGGGAACATTTTGCGACAGAAACCTTTTGCGACTAGGGAACATTTTGCGAAAGCGACATTTTGCGACGAACCGATTTAATAAAGACTTACAATTCACATGAACGCTTCAAAAAATGTGAAGTACTGCTCACGCGCAACGCACACCTAACTGCAAAATACTCGCGCAGTTTATGTTTATTTGAAAATGAACCTTATTTACAAGTGGTCTAAAGTTCAGAGTAGGTTACAAACTTTAATGACGAGGGCAATTAGGATTTAATTATATTTATCATTACAACGATAAATATAAAAGTCGCTCGAATTTGAACATGGTTCATTTTCAAATATTAAAGCATTTTGCAGTTGACCCTCAATCGTCAATGGCGGCTTTTTACCATAGTGCGTAAATATTATTTTGGGCTCTATTTGTATGACAACAAAGTTGATATTTGTAAAGATTACGAGTTACCTGATATAGAATGTACGGATTGAAGCAGGTGACAGCGGCGTACTGGTACAGGAGCGGGCGGGATGAATAAGTCTTCAGAATTCCATTGACAACCTACAAATTATATGAGTAACAGTGTTTATTTAAGACTATATATAATATTAAAGTACTCTGATATAGAAATTAGATATGGTGAAAAAATTCCATGCGAGCAGGACTTGAACCCGCGACCAGGTCTTTATACGACCTTGCTCTTCCAACTGAGCTATCGCATTTCAATCCTGCACATCGAAAATATTCACCATATCCAATTCGTCGTATCGACCTGGTTGCGGGTTCAAGTCCTGCTCGCATGGAATTTTTTCACCATATCTAATTTCTATATGAGAGTAGTTTAGTACTAATTGCATCTGAGATGCTCAAAAATCCAAAAATATATATATAATATTATCTGGGGCACATGGAAAGAGTGGGGAGTAGCGATGTGCCACCGAGAAATTTCCAGTTCCCGAAAATTTCCGAAAATTCTCAGAAATTTCTCGGATTTATAGGAAACTAGCTTTCGCCCGCGTGAATTTCCCACGGGAACAGTGCTTTTTCCCGGGATGAAAGGTACCCTATGTCCTTCTCCATACTTCTAAATAAATAAATCTTATATGTGTATGAAAAATTTTAGGAAGATTAGATTAGATATTAAGAAGAGGTAACAAACAAACTCACTAATTAGGTACCGAATTGACTCTAGGGACGAATTTATAATAACCCGCTAATCAATGGTTTGAAAGAGTCAACAGCAGTAGGACATAGTAATCACACTGACCTGTTTATCGTCTCCTTTGACATCAATAATGACCCTGACTTTATTCTCCAGCAGATAATCCAGTGCTTCGTCCAGCAGGCACAGGTGGACCTCTTTGAACTGGCTCCTGAAAAAGTAAATATGAGATTAAAACCAGCATTCAACCAATGAAAGAGGCCACCTATAGGCATCCCCCTCTGCCAAATTTCATATGATCTACTCATACTGTTTATGATTGTGTGCGTAGTTTTTTAAGCTAGTGGTCGGCATCGGCATTATCTTTGTGTGTTTATAAATTACTAGCTTTCGCCCGCGGCTTCGCTCGCGTAAATTTCCCACGGGAACAGTGCTTTTTCCCGGGATGAAAGGTACCCTATGTCCTTCTCCGTACTTCCAGTTATGTGTATGCGAAATTTCAGAAAGATTGGTTCAGTAGATTAAGCGTGAAGTGGTAACAAACAAACTCACTTTCGCATTTATAATATTAGTTAGGATGTTGTCTACTAACAGGGCGCATTGCTGCGTTAGTGAGCACGTTTTACCCCACCGAAAGTAGCAGACTTTTTTGCATAGACATTTGCGCTCGCATCTACTCCTTTGGATAAATACTTTAATGTTAAAATGGCCACTTTCCTAAATGTTTAAAAATGAATCTTATGTATATTCGAATAAGGTTTATTTTTGGAAATGAGAAATGGATCATATTATGAATCAACAAAACTCAAATCATTTTCACACCTAAATTCTTCCCCTAAGGGGGTTAGGGGAAGAATTTCCAAAATTAATTTCTTAGTGGATTAGCTATTGCCATTGGCTTTGCCCGAACAAACTCAAAGATTTATTGGGCATTGCCTTTATTGTTTAACAATTGTTATTGCAAAACCTCGTGACTGCCGGATCATTATACATTGTATGTACCTGTTAGGATGTGTAGACCCTATATTGATATTCTTCAAGTTATCCCAATCAACGGCATGGACATCCGTCACACTTGTGGAGGCCAGGCGCTCCAGCCCTTGGTCATGGAGGAGCACCAGTTTACCATCCCTGGACGTCCGGACATCCAGCTCTACGAAGAAACATTCTCGTTCCACACACTGGAAACAATTTTGTCTGTTCAAGTCTTTTCTGTGTCTTTTAAAGCTTGACATACAAATGGTGTAGCTTAAAAATATCTATTTCAAAATGTTAATCCAATGACATAGAAAAAAAAATATTCTTTATTACACATATAAACTTGATTGTCAAATGAAGCCCAAAAATGTTCATAATGATCCAAATTCAAATTTTTTTACAGATTGCTTACAAATTCTATGGAACCAAGACACACCAAAAATGTCAAACTTGAAAAAAATGAGCTTCACTGAAGATATTACCTATCCTTCACCAACATAGGCAAAAACCATATCTGACATCCTGCTTCCTCAGCTGTTGGTGCCTCTAAGTATTTTTTTTTTCTAGCTCTAAGTATGTGTTAAACAATGAGGAATTTTCAGAGACCCAAATTAAAAAAATAAATAGTTTCAGATGACTTCATAGATGGCGCTTAAGCAAAGGCGAGAGAAAAAGTTCAATACAAAAAGCAAAATTTCATTAAAAAAAACTTAGTAAACAAGCTAATTATTAAAAATAAAAAACACGACTGACAAGTTTTTACTATAAAAGTACATACAAACATATAACTTATATACATTTTTGAAATCGCCTTTTAAAGCCCTTCAATTTGATACCCCACTCGATAAGATTGATCAAATTTTATTTTTTTGGTCTGCTATTTCTCACATATATAATCCGCCATTTTGTTTTTATGATGACGTCATATAGCCTATGTCACTCGGAGGAATGTAAGGAATCTAAAAATACCTCTCACATCAAAATCTGTTAAGCCGTTCAGGACTTATGGTGGAATAAAGAAACTTACATACATACATACATACATGAACCCTGAAAACATAACACTCCTTTTTTGGTCAGTCGTGTAAAAAGACATCTAAAAAGTATCAATATTGTGATTTGTGCAAATGTCAAACTGTTAGTGATTTTTTTTTGCCTCTGGCTGCCAATAAAAAGCTTACAATATAGGTACAATCCCCGGCACGTAAGTTGAACCAAAATGGCTGTCGTCGGCGCGCAGGTATAATTACAGACAAAAGTGTTATTAAGGATTTTGCGCGGTCACCCGCGAAATTTAAAATTCACATTTCTTTAAATAAAGATTATTCGAAATAAAAAAAAAAATCGGATTTTTTACTTTCTTTTATAATCCTCTTGACGGTGGATATTGACGTTTTAGTCGCTTCTGCTGTTTTATTTTGCGAAACCGTTATATTATGTTCTTTCAAAAAATAATTATAGACGTCAAATACTATCTTTCTCGCTTGTCTTTTCATAGTTGGTTGTGGACGAGGCATGTTTCTTCCAACAAACTGCTCCACTCACAAAACGAAAACTTTTATATTAACTTACGACTGTGCGCGATTGTATTTCAAGACAACGGGGAGCGTGTGAAGGCGCGCGGAGGGAGGAAGCTACTGCGCGCATGCGCGGAAGGATAGCGTCGCTACGTTGCTATGGTTACGGATAGTTTTACACGTCGCACCTCATACCACACCTCCCTTGATACCTGAAAACGTCGTACTGCGCATAGGTCAACTTATGTGCCGGGGATTGTACAGCCATTATAACAACTCGGCTTTCAATAAAACTCTATCTGTTGAGATTTTTTTTTTCTTAATATGTTGTCAGAAAAATCGCTCATTGCACTGAATTCCTGAACAGAGATTTGAGACTTTGGACTGTTTTTTATAAAAATTAACATAACCTGTATACTGTTGATAAATTAGTCAAGAATGGCATTAAAATTTAACTTTGAGGGCCAGTAAAGATGCAGCATGTTATTAACTGACAAAATTAAAAACTTACATATTTGAACGCCTCCAAAGTGTTTTCAGGTGCGTCCAAGCCAGCTCCTCTGTGTGCAATACACCGCACCAGTCTATCAGACTGGTTATCATCTTTGATATTAGGATCAGCCCCGAATATACTCAGTACATTATGATGATCGGGCTTTTTTAACTTCGTAATAAAATACGCGGCGGCACCAAAAATCCCAACTTCGATGCCGAATGGAAAAACTGCGTGCAAAAGCGACATTATGAAATAAAGCATGGAGTTTATATAATAAAAGCCACTAAGGGCGCAAGATACTATGCTCATAAACATTTTTGACGTCTGTTTTCCTAATTGGAACTTGTTAATTTTTAGTTAAATAATTAATTAAAAATAAATAATCCGCCGCCACCGGGCCTAGGCGGAGCCTGTCATACTGACTGACCTGACAGTGTTGCCAGATGACTGTCTAGGTTTCCCCCCAAAATTTCAACGAAATCTCCTCAAATTTTCCCAAAATGTATGAAGATGAATAAAATTTTCCCCCCAAAACCATTTTTTCCTCCCCCCAAAATGATACTATTTGTATGAAACGAAGATTTATAAATCCCCCCATCGATTTTCAAAAAACCCCAAATTTGGGGGAATATCCCCCCATCTGGCAACACTGTGACCTGACAGCTGGCCGCTGTGTTGCTAGTACTATGTTTTCCCGCAAACCAGATTATTTATTTAATTGTTTTTTTATACAGACGGAATGATACATTCAACCTTTACCTTTACGATAAAAAAAATCCTCAAAACTATTTTTTTCTTCGTTTTGTTTCCAAAATGATACTATTTGTATGAAATGAAGATTTACAAATCCCCCATTAACTATCAAAAAGCCCCAAATTTGGAGGGAATCTTCCCTATCTGGCAACATGGGGTTAAGAGATTTGCGTTTTGTTTTTGTATTAGGTGTTGTGGTGAGAGCTCAGCCGCCCCGTTCCGTGCGAAAAAAAAATCATTCGTAATTAGTATTCTTATTATGAAAGAAATTATTTATTGTCAGTCAAATCTCTTCTCTTCTTCAATCTTCCCTATAGCTTCCCGTTAAAATAAAAAGATAAACATCATCACCAACACTGCTAACTTAATATATTAGATCTAAGCTGGGTTTTAACTCTTTAATCCGTTAATTAACGAAGTTAACTTAACGACTGACTAACATTGAAGTTAACTGTTAAAAAATGTTTACTTTCCAGAAATGAAACAGTTAACTTTTTTAGCAATGATTAACGATTAACGAAGTTGAAACAATGAAAGAAATTAATGAAAAAAACTATTTATTTATTTTTTAATCAAATTAATGAAAGAAATAATTTCAATTTTACAGAAATGTATTTATTTCCTAAACATCGGGTATAATATAATCTACTTATGTTAGGTAATATTACATTTTGTTGCTTTTTTAAATATTTAGGAAATGAGAAGTTGATAATATTCCGATTCATCATTGTGGCTGTTTTAGACTCGTTATTTAAACGTCATTATACTTTTTTTACCCAGGCATAACCACTATTTTACAATGATCTTAGTCTAGAATCTGCAGTCGCCTGACGTTCCACCGGAAGGTGAGGTAGTCCACGGAATGGCGGACGAGGAAGAGCACGGTTTCAACAACTGTCAGCACGCTAGCGCCAACGAAGAGTGCCGTCGTGCCACCAAGAGATGCTGCACAAATGAGGTTGGTTGGAGTTATAAAATTACAGCACTCGATAATGTGAAGTAAAAAGCATGCGTGCGCAAATAGGATTATTTCTTGCGAGTTTGACTTCTATCGTTCGTTGTAAATGACATAATGACGACAGACTTATTATGTCAGTCTCACGAAAGAAATCCCGCGGGAATTAACAATAAAAGATAGGTAAGCACCACTCCATCACAGATAAGATAATAGCACCTATAGTTACTCCGTTGTTGACTGTAGTGCCTGTCTGATAGGTTTAGGCAGATTTCTTTCGTGAGACGGATTTTGGTTACTTACTTACTTAAAACTTAAAAAGTACTAACCAAGTCAGAAATAAAAATCACATAACACAAACATGAAAACAAAACGCAACACACTTCACAACACAATACCTTAACCCGGCAAGCACAAAAACACGAAAGTTATTTTAATAAACGGACAACACTCAACGGCCCACAGTCGCTAAGCATTTAGCTTGTATGGTGGGTCCGATGGACATAAACACAAAAACGAGCACAACACACACAGAACCGCAGACAAATATTTGTGAAAACAAGCACAAATATTAGACCACTATGCTACGGAGGTCGTCGTGTCCAATGAATCTCAAAACATACGGTGAAACCACGAGCTTTTGGCGCGTGAATGAGTTAGTTGAGTTTTGAATAAAAAAATTAAGATAAGTTTGCTTTTCTAATCACGCGCCAAAACATCGTGGTCGCACTATAATATAGTGCGAGTGTCAATCCACAGGAAACGAAACCTTATCGTTGGCACTTACTATGACATTGTGCTTATTATGAGCTAAGTAAACTCTCGTATGATTTATTTTCTAAACGACTTAGCGCCAATGACCGTAAGGTACCTTTTCCCGTGGAATGACACATATATGCAACATGCATAGGTACATAGACTGCAGACAATTTTTCGCACCAAACAAATCCTCTAAAGTGAAGATAACGTCCCTGTGAAGTCTAAACTTAGGAGGCAGCATGTTGATGCGCAGTGAGGATTCGGACGAGGCTCCACCACGTTCGGACTCGGTCCCGTTCATGTTGGTTGAAAAATAATTGTGATGTTATTAGCTTGTTTTTTATATTTTTAATTTTTTAAGTAATTTTTTTTATGATACCACTGTTCTTGCTCTCTGCCTGTTATATCGTGCCTCAGTTGTGTCTCAAAAGCCAAAGAAATCGTAATAAAACATAGAAGTATTACAGAGATCTTGTCACTTTATTTGAGACACAATTGAGACACCACAACGACGTTTGTAATTAGTGGAATCGGCCCCCAGGAATATAAAACCCTCGCCATCGCCATGTTGCGGAAAAGCAATAGAACTAATTTCTTTTACTGGCAACAAATTAAAAATAAAACCCATCGAACTAATTTCTTTTACTGGCAACAAATTAAAAAACCCATCTGTCATTTCCCCTGTCAACGTTTGACTTTCAATCAAGGGCGGATCTAGTACATTTTTATTTTTGGGAAGGGCATCGTTTTCCGTTTCAAGAATCTTTACGAGAAATATTAGGGAAGTTTCCGCTTGTTCTTTGAAAATTTCAAGAACGGCAAGTGCACGAGAGAGGGCACGTGCCCCCGTGTTTCCACCCTATAAATCCGCTACTTCTTTCAATAATGTTGCAATATAAAACGCATAAGTGCTGCCTCTCATTCAAGGTTTTTATATTTCTGGTCAGGCTTTACCTAGGTAATCTTTTTTAATTTTAAATACTTCGTGCAAATGGGCATTCGCCCTGCGCCGCGCCGCCGCCCCCGCGGCTGACTGTTGCCCTGTTGCCTCCCGCCTTGAGACGAATCCTCAAAACGGGGGTGGGGTAAAATTTGTGATTTTTGCCGCCCTACTAATGATGGTGCCCGGGGCGGTCCGCCCCTCTCACTAACTACGCCACTGCTTAGGCAATCCAATCTCAGGCCTCTTTACAGCTTTTAGTTTGAAGATCAGCTCTCTTCCAGTTGATAAAGAGTGCGAGTAATAGCATCAGCTGCGCTGCGTCACCTAATTGGTGCTTCTCCTCAATAACTTACAATACAATACAATACAACTAAAATTTCGTATATCTAAATTCATAAGTTTTGAAACTTTCATAATAGCTGAGGTCCTATTAGGAAAAGTGCTACAATTTTAGGTAAGTAATGAGATACCACATAGCTTGGGATGTTATATGACCCGAACTGAGTTAATCGAGCTCGTTAGCCACTCGCGACCGCGACCCCTCGTCAGCGGGGCGGGGGAAAGGATCAAAGTTCCAAAGACCCTGCGCTCGAAAAAAAAATCTAGTGGCTACATTTGAGATACAAAGTCGAGTTTGGTGTCGTTTTCGTATAAATCGATAATGGCCTATTTATTGGGCATATCATTTTTGTAGGTATTCATAAAAATCTTAAAAAATACGGGCTTGTTTGTAATTTTGTCACACTGGTTATACATAAGTTTCTTCTTCTTCTTCTTCTTCTCTCAGCCGAAAAACGTCCACATAAGTTTAGGCGTTACGTAATTTTTTTCTATTACAAAAATATTGTGCCCAATGAATAGGACATCATCGATTTATCCGGAAACGACACCAAACTCGACTTTGTAACTCAAATGTAGCCCCTTGATTTTTTTTTCGAGCGCCGGGTGTTTGAAACTTTGACCCTCTGCCCCGCCCCCCTGACATGAGGTCGAGAGTGGCTAACGAGCTTGATGAACTCAGTTTGACCCATATAACATCCTAAACCATGTGGCATTGCATTACCCAAAATTGTATTCGTCCCCATACATTACTGCCCAATAGGACCCCAGCTATAAATTTAAATCTATGGTGGCGAAACTCACAAATTATATAGATCAAATGAATAAAAGTATCTAATTAATGTTGAATGAAATATTTTCAATTTTATTTGTGCAGCACAAAATAATATCGGCTGATACAGAGCGGAGCATCCGACTCTGCTCCTGCCTAAATCAAGATTATTCAATTTTAAACTGTAAGTACTAACCGAATAAAGACCTTCTTTGTATGTGAGTAGTAATTAAGCTCGTTGCATTGGGGCATACACGAGCATTTAGCAAGGTTCTTGGGGAGGTTGATGAGGATTTCAACATTCCGCCCGATGCAAGCCATGCCCTGCGCGTCACACATGTCGCCATCTTGAATCAGCGTCCACGACCACAATTCGCCAACCACAAAAATAAAATAAACTTTTCTTATTGAAGTCTTGAAAACAATATATTTTGTGGTGAAAATTCGATTATTCTTCGAATATTGGTGACACTCTTTGATTAGTGTCTTTATGACACTTGCTTCATTAAAAAAATATTTTTCTTGTCGCGTGCCAGGACTAAAAAATTTCATGCTACGTTTACAAACTCGCTCGCCAAACCTGCATTTGTAATGCAATGGAGAATAAACACAGACTAGTAGAAAAATTGATTTCTGTGAGAATAAATGAAGATGACCTCGACAAATCTCAACGTAAAGCATTGACCTGACCTGAATACTTGTACTATTCAGGTCAGTGACGTAAAGGTATGATACAAGACGTATTTATAGGTATGAGCTAATGTTTTGACACAAATAGCTCACGCACGCTGCGCCGCCAAGTCTAAGGGGCAAAGAGGTCCCCGCGGGTGGCAGTTAGCTAGCGGGGGGTGTTGCTCTCCCCCCGCGCTGTAACTCCCCGTTGATTATAGTCCGGCTACTTCGTGCGGGGTACAGACGTTGGCGGGGAGGGCACACCCTTCCCCGCTACACCACCCGCTCCCCGCTGACGCCTTTATTTATTTAGTATCTCCTCCCCGCCTTGTCTGTACCCCTCAGGAAGGTCGCGCGCGACGTTGTCAGACTATAACTACTGCAACGCGACTTACTACGATTGCGACTTGCGACTAAGTTTCCGCGTTTCCCACGGGAACAGTGCTTTTTCCCGGGATGAAAAGTACCCTATGTCCTTCTCTGTAACTTCTAACTATGTGTATGCGAAATTTCAGGAAGATTGCAATGGTTTAGTAGATAAAGCTTGAAGGGGTAACAAACAAACTCACTTTCGCATTAGATAGTAGGCTATTAGTAGGATTCCTACCTCCTCTGACGTAGAAGTACGGTCGGCAGCCACAGAACATCATCGCCATTCGGTTGCGACAATGCAGCTGACACAGGCCAAAGCTGTATGCCTGAAAATATATTCCTTTGTCGTTTTGTGGAGTTAGTTTCATACAGCTGTAACTTTTGTTTTACGAAAAATAGTTTCTGCTAATAAAATAAGATGGTGAAAATAAGTTGGATAGAAAGGAAAACTAACGAGGACGTGCTGAAGATTGTAAATGAAAAGAGGAGTCTACTCAGTGAAATTAAAAATAGGAGAGAGAATGATTGGCCACTTGATAAGACACGATGACCTATTTAAAAATATAATTGAAGGAAAGAAGAGGTCCAGGGAGACCGAGAAAGAGTATGTATAAGCCAACTGAAAGTGAAGGCAGGCGTCGTGTCGAAAGCCGAGAATAGAGGTGTGGCGTATACTCCACCGACAAGAGAATATCTCTTAAATAAGAAGAAGTAAGTACACACTACAAACCTTGATGTTATTGCTGATCCACTCATCAGGGTACCGGCAGCGGCGTTGCTCAGGTCGGAGACTCTTCACACTGGGTGCAGCTTCGATTTCAATTGCCTGAATAATCAATATGTATGAAATTCTTCCGTTACTGACTGAGTGACTGACAGATAGAACAGAGCCAATATTACTAGCGTCGAAAGCTGAAATTTGGCATGTAGTTTCCTTTGGGGTGTATGGGTTAGGTGAGCACTAAAGAGGATTTCCTGATATACCCACGTGAAGATGCAAGGAGCACGTATGAAGAGAGTGATGAGTGTAGAGGAAGCAAGAGAGATATCGTAGCAAGTGGAAATCACTAGTCTCAGCCTACCCCCACGGGAATAAGGCGTGATTATATGGGAGCAAAGTCTCGGGCTCATGCTTGACATTTATGGTCACCACACAATATTTCAAAAGTAGGTATTCAAAACTATTAATTTAACGAATTTTGGGAACAAAGACAGTTAAAAAGATTAAAGCCTTAAAGATTATATTGCCTCGTAGATTCTGACTGCAATTTTTAGCTGACTGTACCTTGAAGACAAGATCAATAAAAATGGCGGTGGACCTGATGGAAATGGAAAGCGGATCAAAGCAGTTACAGAATGGTATCCAAGAGACGGCAAGAGAAAGAGAGGAAGACAATTCACACGGTGGGAGGATGACCTTAAGCTGACCGCTGGTTACTGAAGAAGAGTGACTGGCGATAGAAGACAGTGGAAGTTGCTAGAGGAGGCATATGCCAAGAGGCACTCTGAAACGAGAGATATTCTTTAACACGTTTATTGCCCATCACGCGACGTCGTGTGTTCCAAGTACTCTTAAGTCTGGCCCTTCACGCGATGTCGCGTGAAGTGTCCGAACAATTTTGTATGGCGAATATTGCGCGGGCCGGAGCGTTATCGCAAATGTCTTTTTTATGGGCCTCTAAAGAAAGGTCTAAAAAAAAAAGTTGGTGGCCCCAGAACAAAAGACCAATTTTAGACAACAGCAGGAACTGTTTCAGAGGAGGGCTTAAGTATTATTATATGTACCTTGAAGTCAATGATCAGTTCCTCGCCAGCGGTGACCTCTCCCGTCGGATTGGATATCGCTGTTGAGATTTCGAATGGCGAGTGAATGAAGAACTGAAAATAAATATATATTTGGTTCTTTGGAAACCAACTTATATAGTTTCATCATTCGAGTGACTTCCAACGGCCCCGGCGGGACGGCCCCGGTGACGGGGCCGTTGGAAAAAAAAATTCCAACGGCCCCGGCGGGCCCGGATTTTTCGTTGACGGGGCCGTTGGAAAAAAAAATTACCAACGGCCCCGGCGTGTTAATTAAATGGAAAGGATAACATACAAAAAATTATAGCATACGCTCCGGTAGTGTTTAAGGGGGGGGAAATTGTGTATTATTTTGTAGACCTTAAATATGAAATGAAATTAAAAAAAGAGTTTGTATGTGACAATCAGTTAATAATACGTTAATTAGTTATAAATACTGTTTACGGAGTAAAAATACAACAGAGACAGTAAGATATTTAGTAGTTGACAGTTTGTTATCTTAATACTTGTACTATTATGTGTCATAATCTAAAAAAAACATCATGTATTTTATTTTCTTATATTTATGATTGTTGATACCTAGTTGAAATTTATTTTTTATCAACAATAAAAAGTGATTGTTACATACAAACTCTTTTTTAATTTCATTTCATTTAAGGTATAAAAAATAATACACAATTTCCCCCTTAAACACTACCGAAGCGTATGCTATAAATTTTTTATGCTATCCCTCCCCTTTAAAAAACACGCCGGGGCCGTTGGTAAAATTTTTTTTCCAACGGCCCCGTCAACGCAAAATCCGGGCCCGCCGGGACCGTTGGAAATTTTTTTTCCAACGGCCCCGTCACCGGGGCCGTCCCGCCGGGGCCGTTGGAAGTCACTCCATCTTCGAGTGACTTCCAACGGCCCCGGCGGACGGCCCCGGTGACGGGGCCGTTGGAAAAAAATTCCAACGGCCCCGGCGGGCCCGGATTTTTTCGTTGACGGGGCCGTTGGAAAAAAATTACCAACGGCCCCGGCGTGTTAATTAAATGGAAAGGATAACATACAAAAAATTATAGCATACGCTCCGGTAGTGTTTAAAGGAGGGGGGGGGGAAATTGTGTATTATTTTGTAGACCTTAAATATGAAATGAAATTAAAAAAAGAGTTTGTATGTGACAATCAGTTAATAATACGTTAATTAGTTATAAATACTGTTTACGGAGTAAAAATACAACAGAGACAGTAAGATATTTAGTAGTTGACAGTTTGTTATCTTAATACTTGTACTATTATGTGTCATAATCTAAAAAAAACATCATGTATTTTATTTTCTTATATTTATGATTGTTGATACCTAGTTGAAATTTATTTTTTATCAACAATAAAAAGTGATTGTTACATACAAACTCTTTTTTTAATTTCATTTCATATTTAAGGTATAAAAAATAATACACAATTTCCCCCCCCTTAAACACTACCGAAGCGTATGCTATAAATTTTTTATGCTATCCCTCCCCTTTAAAAAACACGCCGGGGCCGTTGGTAAAATTTTTTTTCCAACGGCCCCGTCAACGCAAAATCCGGGCCCGCCGGGACCGTTGGAAATTTTTTTTCCAACGGCCCCGTCACCGGGGCCGTCCCGCCGGGGCCGTTGGAAGTCACTCCATCATTCAAGCGAAAATTTCGCTGGTAGAATAGAATAGAATACCTACGTTTATTTGAATTGCCACAGTCACTAAAAAAAAAAAAAAACAGGCTTAAACTAATTAAAAATTACTTATTAATAAGTGTGCTGCAGCAGTACATAATATCTCGATGGCTGCAGCAAGCAAAATGGCCATAACTCAGTGGCCTTTCTGCACGTTAGTACAGAAATACTGAATTTTAGTTATTGCCGTCAATGTAGGTTCTTCTTCTTCTCTCAGCCTAAAGACGTCCACTGCTGGACAAAGGCCTCCCCCAAGGATTTTATCCATGGGGGGTTTTTCTTTCTTTCCGCGTACTATGCCATCACACTGCGATCGACAACCAGCCTGCCAAGCGTGGCGATTACGGCAATGTAGGTTAATATACATAAAAGAAGGTATTGTGTATTTGCTTTAGATTGTTGATTTGCATTGGTAGATGAAAGGCCACCGCCTTGCGCGCCTGTGCGCTATAACTATAATACATTCTTTCTCGCTCATCTACTGGATTGCGCTCGCACCCTACTACGTACAAGCTCCTGCTGAAAATTAGTGATTGCTCTCAGAGTTTTTATTGCTGCAGCACACACATGCACTTAGTACTTTTGACTTTGATATGTACCCGATTTCTGTACGTTTTTTTGGTCTATTTTGTATGTGTGTGATTGTGGCAATAAATAAATGTATCTGGACCATGTATCCTCAAAATTACCCTGACAGCCCTGTTCATAGCATCGATCCTGACGAAGCACTGGCTGCTGTGGTAGTGGCACTTCAGCAGTCGGTCGTTCTCCCAGTTGGTGTCCTGCAGGATGAACTGGAACTCAGCGTAGTGAGAGTTGAAGGTCATGCACATACCCACCTCGGTCATCACTGGTGCCCAGAATACCTGGAGCGTAAAGTTAGAAAAAGAAAATATGATGATATTTCTGTATAGAGCAACACGGACTCTGAAGCGCGCGGACGTCCTTGTTGATTGAAGCATTTCTGGTGGCCAGAATACTTGAAGATTTGAAAGCATACTTAGTTATTATTTTTTCCATGCCTAAAGCATAAAGTTAGAAAAAATATCATGACTTTTTTTATGTCTATGGTCTTCAGCGCTTCTTGGGTGAATGGCGGGAAAGCACATATCGTAGATTGTGGCAGAAAAGAGAGACCTGTGTCTAGCTATTGGACACAAAATAAAAAAAGATGTTAAAAAAGTCTATGCATCGTGGCATCAAATTGTGTTATAGTTATGTCACCATCATCATGATATTCAGCCCACATCAACCCACTGCTGGGTATAGGCCTCCCATATTTCGCGCCACTTCTAACGGCCAGCCAGTCTCATCCATCGCTTTCCCGTTATCTACAAAACAATGTCATGACAAGTAGGTTGATGGTTTATCTACTGTCGCTATCCAGAAATTTTGCCAGAAAATGAAGAATTTTCTAAAACTCTCGGCCAATTTTCCGTGTGATTTTTTTCTAATCTTAGCAGAAGATCGTGTGCCTAGGTAATTCAGGGATGGACTAAGGCAATGAGAAGAGTATTTTGCGAGGTCGCTAGTCGCTTCGGAGCTAACTACCTGGCGATTACAAAGGTTTTACAAAAGGCGCACTACCGGATGTGATATCTTGGTTGAAAGATTATCTACCTCCTTAGTAACATCCGATATCATGACCTTAAGCAGCATCGTGGGGTGTACAGCCAGCACCAATTGCAACAGGTCAATGTCCTGCAGAGTGTCATCGTTCTGGTACTTCCAGAAGTTCTGCAAGTTGGTCCGGAAGGACACGTCCGAGACCAGCTCCAGGAAGCCGTAGTAGTACTCGTAGCGTTCCGGGTCGGACTCTTCGGTTACGTTCCAGTTCCTAAAGGAAAGATAAGCTAAAAGTTGGTTTGGAGCAATAAACAAGGGCTGAAAAAATTTTAAAAAGAAATAACATAAGAAAATTAACATTTTATCGATCTTTGATACAGTGCCGAGATTATTTTGAGCACAGAAGAAAATATATATACTTATGTATCAAGATTCAAGAAGGTCCCGGGGGGGTCATGATCCTCATACCCTCCCCCTAAATCTGCCCCTATTACAATCTGCACGCTTCTTGCCAAGCAATAGCAAACATTGCGCCATATTTGCATCAAAATTGCAAATTCGTATAGGTACGGTGGTACCAGCAAAAACAAAACCATAGCAAAGCCGGAAATTACGCGCTGGAAAAACAGTAGCGGATTCCCCCCCCCCCTAAATCCGCTACTAAAGAATCCCTTTTTTGAACCCTACTTACCACAGTCTCTTTAGGATTCGTCAAGGCGGGCGGGAACAGCAGCAGGGCAGATTTGTTGCACACCCCCTAGCCTGCATAGTCCGCCGCAGCCCTTGTGCCCCCAGAAAAAATCCTAGATCCGCCATTGTAGTCTGCATACTTACATTTCAATCACCTCCCTCGCCTTCTCCGGCTCCAGCCTATCCATGAAACAGGCCGTGACAGCCGGGAACATGGTCCAAAAGCTGCGGTAGTCTCGCTGTAAAGACACCACCACCGGCTCCGAATTGTACCGCGACAGTTGGCTCAGCGCGCAGTACACGGCGCCCCCGAACGCAGACACTGTTAGCACGAACCAGAGGAGTCTGCGGGAGGGAAAACGAAAAAAATAAAATCTAATTTTATGATTTTACCACTCTCGCGCATGAAACTAAGGGTAAGGCTACCTACGATGACGACGTAGCTACAGTACGTATCTCACTACCTATATCAGGGGGGTCAAGTTTCTCAGCAGCTGATTGTTCCTAAGTTCATGCTCTCATCATGGATCTAACACATCTCTTTCTCCAGTTTCAGTCAGTCCATGAAGCAGGTTGTGACCACCGGGAACAACACAAACCCTACTGTTAAAGAAAGTATTATAGTCTGTGGGGAACATGGTCCAGAAGCTGCGGTAGTCCCGCTGCAGAGACACCACCACCGGCTCCTAGTTGTACCGCGACAGTTGGCTCAGCGCGCAGTACACGGCGCCTTAAAACGCTGACACTGTTAGCACGAACCAGAGGAGTCTGCGGGAGCGAAGACATGGGAAATAAAGAAAAATGAAAAAAATTGAAAATACATTCTTATTTGATGATTTTACTACTCTCGCGGCTCGCCACATAGCTACCAGAACGAACCAGAGGAGTCTGCGGGAGGAATTAAAAAAAATAACCTTCATTGACTCAACAAGAGAAGGCAGGCGTCGTATATTAATTAAATGTAAAGCCGAGAATAGAGATGTGGCGTATACAGCGTATGTATACTCCACCGACAAGAGCACATAAGAAGACGTCAACAATTTACTTAAAGCCAAGGAATTTACAGATATAGCTTCACGTCTATCCCTTACGGGGCAGACAGAACCAAGAGACTCGAAGGCTTCGAGTCTGACTCTTCGTTTGTCGAAGCGAAGGCAACGCTGAATAGTATTGATGCAATGGAGATTTATATAAAGTGATGTCAGGTTGCTAGTCCATCGCCTATGTGGAATCCCCAGTTTAAAGCCGTTTCCTTCGATTGACTTATTAATCTCCCAGACCAGCTAATGTTTGAATGGAAAATTAGTAGGAATATCATATTATTCAGAACCGTTTTTAACTCTGGCCAGTGGATAAAAAAGAAAAAAATCTATTCAGAAAAAGAACTGCCATGTGCCACTGTGCTGTCAGTCAGGTTCGCTATAGAAAACACGTTATTTTGATGTTTACACTGTGATGGAAAATTATGCGTGAAATAAGAATTTTACATTAAATTTACCTTTCAAACAAGTGGACTGAAGGTTCGACGGTATGCCGAAGACCATGTAAGGTGGTTTCCTGACAGAATCCCGCGTACACGTTGTAGGCCGGGGCCATGGATAACTTCGCAGAATCTATGGTGGATTTCGTAAAGGCGCGACAGCTGAACATTGCGGTTTGTTTTTTTTTCTTGTCTGTTTTACGCTTCTTCATATTTGTTCCCTGTTGTGAAGCTGCTGGTGTAAGAGTTGCACTTAGTTATCAACTGTTTTGTATAGTTTTTGTTACTGAACGAATGCATCTATCGATCGAACATTACGGCTGGTGTTGGGAGATGCTGTGAAAACCGAGTCAGGTGGGGGTACTCGTCTGATAGCCTTTGCGACTGTGGAGCCGTCCAATCCATGGCTCATCTTTTAACCTGCCCCAACTGCCCTTCCTCCTGTACCTTGGAGGACTTGAATGAAGCCAACGATAGGGCGGTGGAAGTGGCCAAATACTGGTCGAAAAAAATCTAATTTGTGCCCATTGAATTATAATTTGTGCCATTTGAATTTTGCTTTTGCCCGCGACTTCGCCTTCGTAAACTTGGCTTAGATAATAATATTTTGGGGCTGTGTTGGTGCACACGACGGACATCGCACAGTTAAAAAATTACTGGGCGTAGTAAGCTGAAATTTGGCATGTAGCTTCCTTAGTTAGTGTAGGGAAGCAAAGAGATTACGATTTCCCAAAATTCCCACAGGAACAAAGTCAGAATAATAATATAAGAATACAAGCACAACATACATTCATTACTACTTACGCGCCATAATGCATATCACTGCTCCACGTTGATACAAATAAATTTTTCTGCTTTTGGAAGGGCTAAAGCCTCAAGTAAAGAAACTACATTATATCGACAATTTAACAATGGAGAAATAATTGCCGTCCATTAAATAAAAGACCGAAACGAAGTTAATAAACAAAACTATTGTGTGAGCAATCTAACATTTTACCTAATGGACGATTAAATTATTATTTTTCAATTATTATTGGTTCAATTAATGTAGAGAATAGAGGCGGCCTGTGGTGTGGCCCTAGAATAGCACCAACCCATCTCTTCCCGTGGGTGTCGTAAGAGGCGACTAAGGGATGTAAAACACCGGAGGATGGGCAGCAGCATCTTTCCGCGTACTACTATGCCATCACACTGCGATCGCCAACCCAGGCGGGGCCAAGCGTGGCGATTACGGCAAAACCCTCCATGGATGAAATCCTTGGGGGAGGCCTTTGTCCAACAGTGGACGTCTTTCGGCTGAGAGAGAGAGAGAGAATAGAGATATAGGTGTATCTGTGGGTCAATCCTAATCATTAATAAACATATTCCAACAGTGCCAATACTGCATATTAATAGATTACCGAGCGCAATAGCGCAAACTTAAGAAATATTTTTTCCCGGAATTCAGAATAAAAGTAGAAGATTGAGATTCTGGACAATAATTACCTATGATTTCCAGATAGCTGGGCTCCTGACGATCGTGTACCTGTTGTACCTGTACTGGGACACCCTGTTCAAGGAGCGGGACTACGATGAGGACAGAGAGCAGTCCAGGATGTCCCGGTCGCGATCCAGGTACACCGACTTTTTCAGGTTCGGCCGCCGCGCCGGGGCTGTGGAGCGAGAGAAGCACACGGTCCTGGCACAAACGCGGTAGGTGTTGACACCGTGTGATTTTAGTGGGTTCAAGTCCCACATTGTCCGGCTTCCCGTGGCTGGATGGACGAGACGAAGGTCTTTCCACAAGAAAAAAAAGGGTGCATCCACACTCCCCCTACGAAGGATTCTGATCTTGTAGCGATGCGGGGCTAACCTCTGTTTGTCCTGCACCGCAGGAAAGCCAACAAAAACCCATAATCCTGTGATGGCGATCCCGGGCCGGGAGGAGGCTGCTTTCAGTGGCCTGGCTGTCAACTCCCTACTCTCACACGTTAAAAAAGAGATACTCATTCGATTTATTATCGATATCCGATTCCACATTCACCGTTAAGATTCGATTCACACTTGGCGGCGCGCGTCGGAGCGCATCTCACAATTAGCTGAAGGAAATTTAAACATCCAATAGTAGGTTCCATAATTGCACGCAATTTGCGCAGCTTTGACGCTATCCGCCTGCGCGCGTACCACGGAACGTAAGATTTTCATGGGTACTACCAAGAAAGAAAATTAATTATTGGATGTATAAAATCAATAAACTTTCACATCATAAATGAACATCATGTACTTATTTTCTGCGCATTCCTGGCGGGGCCTTTAGTACTATAATCTGTAACAACACTGTTAACAATATTATTCTGTATTAATTTTGACGTGAAAAATAATTACCATACATTAAGGAAGCAATGAGGTGGTATCCAAGAGACGGAAAGCGAAGCATAGGACATCCGGCTAGGTGGGCCGACGATGTAAGGAATATTGCTAGCCAGAACTGGATTGGGATGGCCCAGAATAGAGAAGCTTGGCGTAGACAGAGGGAGGCTTATACCCAGCAGTGGGTAGCAGAAAGCTGACGATGATGATGATGATGAAGGAAGCAATTAAAGTTTTTTTTTATCAAATTTTAATTTAGATTTTCTGCACTGTTACTTCCAGATCAAGATCAGGGTCGCGTTCCGGCCACAAACTAGACAATAAGTCTTCGTGGCGAGGAAGGAAGCCGCTCAGGAGATGCCCTAACTGTAGCGCCTGCAACTCCGAAGAATAACGTTTGTTAACAAGCATTGCTGCTTTATTTGTGACAGGCGTTGCTCTGATTTGCATCTAATTGTACCTGCCGAATTTTGTTTTGGAAATTATTTATTCCATTAAAAACCTTTGAATATATGGTTTGTTTTTATTAAATAATTTATTACCTAGAGAACTTGTGTAAAGTACTAAATAAACTCTGTTGGAATTTTGGTAGAGATGAAAGATAAAACAGACTTGACCGCATAAAACGCCATGTTTGAATTGAAGGAAGATTGAATTGAACGTCTTGGCTTATTCATTCCCAAAGATCCCCCGCGCGGGGAATTTTAAAGCTTTTTGTCCCAAATCCCTCTTCGAATTGAGGCAGAGGATTTTGTAACGACGATCCCAAATTTTCTGCGCAGGAGATTTTAAAACTATATGCAGAGGTTCTATTTTATGGTGCTCCCACACTGGCAGTTATAAAATGTTAGGTATATAACATTTGCTGTCTCTTTTTCTCATTAATTCGTAACATAAGTGTAACAGAGACGACAGATGTTATATAACATTTTATAACTGCCAGTGTTGGAGCAACAATGGCGTAAATGAGTATAAAACTACGGTCTCGCGGTCGTACGCGCAACAGTGCGTCTGCGTCGCCGCAAAGTCCACACCCGCTCCCAAGGCGCCGCTGACGCAGACTTGGACCACAAAGTAGTTAAAAAGGGTAGTTTTTAGTAATCTGTGCTTGGACGAAACAAGAGACCATTATCGACGATTTTCATACGATAATGTTCCTGACACCGCATCGATGCGCGCCACGATCGCAAGACCGTGGAAATTAAGGACTTTGATATCGATTTATTAGCAAAATTCAATAAAATTTATTTACATTTCGATATTAATTAAATACAGTACAGACTCGTAGGTACCTACATAATTAAAATTAGTTTTAATTAAAAATTTGTTCAATCATTCGATTCTCCAATTGATTATAATACTACTATAATAAAAAAATATCACACATCACATAATCTGATTACGATCACTCGATTTTGGTGTAAAACATCCATTTTCGCTGTCATGCCACAATGCTCAGATGTTTTACATCTGCCGTGCGTCCCGTAATGGCCAACTTTTTTGCCTAAGCATCTTCATCATTACCACTATCATTGGACACTTCTCCATTCCCAATAAATACCTCTTCTTGAACCATATTTGGTAACCTCGCATTATTATTAATTTGCAACATAGACGCCATAGCAATTCCCGTTCCGAAACTGTACTCTATGGGCTTCAAACTCTCATCTAAATCTTTGTCTACGGCTGCCCGATTGGCAGAATGATTTTTTCTTCTAACTGCTCTATGACGCCGTACGTCCTTTAAAAGTGCCAAGTGCTTTTCCTTAGAAAGTTCATAGTCGCTTTCTGATGATGACGGCGTTAGTTCCAAATCACGTTTAGAAAATTTATATTTTGAATCCACGTTTTCCATTACTTTTGTAGGATTATCACTTGAATTTGAAGCTTCGTCCGAGTCGTAAAAATTGTTATTATTAGACTTTCCCGGAATTTGCACACATTTACACCATTTGGTTAATACTAGTCGTTTATTTTTGCAAGACAATGTTATTATTTTACTTTTAACATTAAGTTTCGCATTGGCTTCATAATAAACTGCATCAATGTTATTCTCTTCTTCATATTTATTTATATTAAAACAATACTTTTTATAATTAGTTCTCTCTGGCTGTATCCTATAAGTCTTAAACAACCGACGTTTCCGTGATTTTCTTTTAAGTTTCTTAATAAAGCCTTTGCTTTCAAAAAACTCTTCGAATTTAATCTGCCTGGGGAATTCAGGAATACTATCTTTCAACTCCGGCATAGTTTTACCAAGAGCTTGCCTTTCTCTTTCTCGCATAACGTCTTCCCGCTTCCCTAGCTTCCTCTTTAATTCAGACATTACTATTTCCGTGTTCTTCCTTTCTTTCTTCCCAGGACCTGTAACGGAATCTTCAGCTGGCTGTATAGGTTTGTCATCGTCGTCTGTTTTCACGAAATAAAAAACCTCATCCTTCACTTCCGGCACTTTGTCTTCTATTTTTAAAACATCAAGTTTTTCTTCATTACTGTCAACTTCATCTATAACTACAGTTGTGTCTGGCACATTGAATTTATTTTTTAATTTTCTTAAGCGAATTTGTGAGTTCTGCAATGATGTCAAACATTTGGTGACGCCATCGATAATATCATCTATATCTTTGTTTAGAATATCTAAATCCAATTCTTGATTATTCAACGCGCAAGAGTCTAGAAAAACATCAAGAGTGTTACATTTAGTTAAATTTAATTTCAGATCTAAACATGATCTGGCTATGCCACTATGCACATCGCTATAAAGCCAACTATCGGTGGCCGCTGCGCCTAATTTTTTCAAATTTTCTGTGTTATCGGTCCCGAAATTTTTTAACAATCTGTACATTCGGTCCAAGGCCTCATAACATTCGACAAATTCAGCGGTAAGATGGGGTATTATTGTATTGTGTAGCCAATAGATTCTTTCGTTGTGGTTTTTGTAAACGCGTTGTGCGTGCAAGGGAGGCACGTAATGTGCCATTGCTATATGTTTCAGTAGCGTCGACTGGACGACTAGGAAGGCGTGGTGAATTTTCTGTAACAAAAACAAAACATGCTTTGTTGTTAAATCTTTTTGGTGAATCCAAATACTTTATAACTGTTTACTTCGTGTCGCTCATAAACAATCTTATTACGTTCTAGGTATAAGAACAAAGAGTTAGGATTACTTGATTTAACTTGAGCTATGAGCTAAAAAAAATGTCGCCAGTACATAGGAGAAACGAAAGGTAGCAGTAGCGGAATTGGGCGCCAATGGAACGGAGAAAGAGATACCAAACATCATAAGATGATGAGTCTCAAGGTGAGGTCCTTGCCCCTTGCACGAGTCGCCTTTTAAATTATCTGAAAAGTTTATATTTTGAACTTGCTGGGCCTCAAGTCGTCAATGAATAATACAAAAAATAAAGAGGGGCTAAGATGCGAGCCCTGTGAAACACCAGAAGGGACACTTTTAGTCTGGGCCATAAAGCCACAAACAACAACCTACCCTGAGCGATTTCTCAAATATGATTCGCACCATCTCAACAGAGAACCGCATATTCCAGCATAAGCAAGCTTCTGTATAAGTTTACCGTGGTTGACAACGTCAAAAGCCTTACGAAAGTTGGTGTGTAAAGCATGGACTTCTATGACCTATTGAAAAAGTTGAAATTTTAGGAGTTGTTTTATTTGGGAAGCTCCTATTATGAGTAGTTGCCATTTGAAGAAGTATGTTTGTAAACTATTGCACATACACATAATACAAATAGCGAAACAAAGAGACAGGCGTACAATGTTGGACTTGACTAGAAGTTATGGGAACTTGCTCTTTTGAGAAGTTGCCCTTATGGGAATGTGTCATTTATGTGAAGTATATCAACATATTAGTCTCACAGTGAAGCGGTGGTGGACAAGTGGTAATGTAATGACACCTGCGTGAGGTCACATGAGTTTGTAGACCATGACTCATGTATGGTAGTTTTCTCACAGACCACCAGGAAAACAGCATGAGGAAACCTGAACATTGGCTGACTATTTAGTTAACTAGTGTGTATACGGCTACTGCCACTAGATGGCGGTAGTCGTAAAAGTCATGTCAGATGCCGTTAGGCGACTTTTTTTTAAATTAAATATGGGTTTGCTCTTGACCACAATCTTGCCCGAGGACAGAGATGAGGTCTACGGTGTAGAATAAAATGTGACACCAGTGTTAGTAATAATGTAAAGTAAAACGATCTTTTTACTCTTTCATACTACATGGTTCATCTATCATTCCGTCTCACTTCCACACTTTGCGTTTCGTTACCTTACAATAATATACTCGATAAGAGAGTCTCACAGTGAGGTCGAGGTCCCCGGCGCCCCCCACGTGTCCCCAGGCCACGTCCGCGCGCAGCCAGGGCGTGTTCCCGAGTAGAGCGGACGACGCCCGCGCGGCTAACACCGACAGCGAGCTTTGCTGCCGGCACAGTAACGTGTGGCAGGACTCTAAACTTGATGTTATCGAGCCCCTGGGATGAAGAAAGAAGGAAAAATTGTTTATTTGATCCTCCACAAACTAAGAAAACTGTAATATTATCTTATAAAAACATTAGCTGTCGCCCGCGGCTTCGCCCGCGTGAGTTTCGCTTAGATGAAAAATCTCGAGAGCTTTTCATCAGATCCAGATCTTCAATTTTTATACGTCAGCAGAAAATGCTCATCAGGTTGGACGACTTTTGTTAAGGCACCATTTCCATACTTATAGTTTAGCTGTTCTGTTAAGGTTCTTCATCAGGTGTTCCATTTTTTAAAATAAATTATAGCCTAAATGTTGCCCAGGCTTAATAGCTATACAACAAAAGAAGTTTTATTTAAATCAGTTCAGTACTTTCGGAGATTAGCGTGATCATACATACAGACAGACAGAAAGACAGTAAGACAAAAAATTAAAAAAATTTTTTTTGCTTTCTATTATTATTTTTAAGTGTCCCTCTATCCATTTCAGTCAAAAATACAAAACGTTGGAACAAAAACAATTCTATCAGATCATTTTCTGCGCTCTAACCGATGCAAATTTCTCACCACATGCAAACCTTGAATATGTGCGTCTCGCTCACTCCTTAGAGCAACCCTCTCTCGCACAAATTTCGCACCCGAAATGCGCGTAGGTTTGACCAGAGCTTTAATTTACATGAGGACTAGATCAGAATATGATCCATTTTCCATTTCCTAACCAACCGGTAACAAGCACTGGTTCAAAAGATTAATACTATGCAACTACTTACAATTGTGTATGCAATGCAGCGTACTCTTTCACACACGCGGCCGCCCTCCGCGCCAGAGCGAGATAGTCGCGCATCACGACCAACAAGCTCGCTAGAGATCCGCGGCACAGCGCGCGATGCACTGACCGGACGATGACTGGCATGGATACGTAACCCAGGAGGTTTAGCATTGATGTGCGATTGAAACTGAAAGGTAAAAATATATATATATATTTGTAAAAACATATTGTACACTAGATGCGCCCCAGGCCCTTGATTCTACAAATTACAAACCTAGATGTCGTGCCACAGTTGTGTCTCAAACGCCAAAGAAATCGTAATAAAACATAGAAGTCTTACAGAGATCTTGTCACTTTATTTCAATTTCTTTGGCTCTTGAGATACAATTGAGACACAATATCGACGTTTGTAATTAGTGGAATTGGCCCCAGGGCTTCGCTCCAGGAGGAATTTCGGTATCAAAAGTACTCTATGTGCTATTCTCGGTATTTGTCTACCCATATACCAAATTTAATCAAAATCCGTCCAATAGATTTTGCGTGATTGAATAAATATCCTCACAAATTCAGACTAACAAACTCACATCCAAACTTTCACATTTATAATATTATTAAGTAGGATTAACATAAAATCCTTGGGGGAGGCCTTTGTCCAGTAGTGGACGTCTTTAGGCTGGGAGAGAGAGAGAGAGAGAGAGAGGATTAACATGCATAGATGTTACAGAGAGTGATGCAGCAATGTTTAACTGTTGATCGGTGTGCAAATTCATCTATCTATCTATACATATAATATAAAACTTTTTTCCCAAAAAAAATGAACCGACTTCCTTCATAAAACTTAAAATCATGAAATAACAATAAAGAAAAATGTATTGGCATGCTACCTACTGAATGAGGTGAAGTCGGTGCCAAGTGCAGGAGTAAGGGTGTTATGTAATTGTTTAGCTAGGCATTTGATATATATGTACACACGATTCTAATGTAAATTTAGATATTTAATTTTTCGGCACCGACTTCACCTCATTCAGTAGGTAGCATGCCAATACATTTTTCTTTATTGTTATTTCATGATTTTAAGTTTTATGATGGAAGTCGGTTCATTTTTTTTCGAAAAAGTTTTATTTTATCATTTTTAGTGCTTCTACACTTATTTTCTTTAATAAAACCTTAAACTTTTCTTCTGGCCGAAAATAAAGAATTAAGAATTCGGAAACTTTTTATGTCAGTCTGATTTGAAATGTCAGAACGTGTCAAATTGTCTATTATTTTTGGCACATAAATAGACCGAGAGCCCGCGACAACCAAACCCTCCTTATTTTAGAAATGCGGAATGTTTCTCTGCGTGGTACATACGGGTAAAAATATTAGCGACTAGGTATGCATTTTGGATCTTAGTTGTTTATGCAGATAATATGACTAGCAAGGATGATGTTTATAGGTATAAAAAGCACCCTTGGGGCCGCCCAAAGTAACATTAAATTCAGATTTTGTAATAAAACAAATATAACTATAATTTAGTAAAGTAACAATGTCTGGCAGAAGTTTATATCTGCACCAATTGCCTGGTAATAGATGGCGTGTTTTCTAATATTTAACGGAATAAAATCTTTAAAAACTTTACTTTGAGGAAATTGAGCTCCCTCTTTATATGCTATTGCTACAAATTATCTGCCTAAGTAATCATGATCCAACTTTTATAGTCGCTAATCGCTATTCCTATGTTGGGGACATACACAGAAAATCTTGAGTTTTAATAAAATAAGGAAGGGCATGCTGTCGCGGGCTTTTACTCTATAATGCAATGTTGATATTTTTATTATTTGTTAGGTATCTTTAAAATTACCGAACAGATTCGGGCGTGGTTAAAATGGGACCAACTTGGGAATAAAAACCTTTCGAATAAAAAACAATTTTGGAAATCAGTCCACAATTGGCGGAGAAATCAGCGAACATACATAAAAAAAAACATACATACATCGAAACATATAACCTCCTCCTTTTTTGGGAAGTCGGTTGAAAACAGTAAAAATATTTTGTCTGTACATTTAGTATTTTTGACTGAAATTGATAGAGGGACACTTAAAAAGAATAATAGAAAGCAAAAAACATTTTTTGGAATTTCTTGTCTGTCTGTCTGTCTGTCTGTCTGTATGTATGTACGCGTTTCACGCAAAAACTACTGGACGGATTTGAATGAAACTTTTTTTGTTGTATAGCTATTAAGCCTGGCCAACATATAGGCTATAATTGATTTTGAAAACTGGAACACCTGATGAAGAACCTTAACAGAACAGCTAAACTATAAGAAATATGGAAATGGTGCATTAACAAAAGTCGTTCAACCTGATGAGCATTTTCTGATGACGTATAAAAATTGAAGATCTGGAACATCTGATGAAAAGCTCCAAGAGAGATTTTTCATCTAAGCGAAACTCACGCGGGCGAAGCCGCGGGCGACAGCTAGTAGTTAATATATTTCCATAGAGTATGAAAATTAGCATGCTTTTTTTGCATACCCATTCCAATACGGAGTTTACATGGAACATTTGGTACTGGTACTGGCCCTGCTATTTATGTCCAGCAATAGATTTACCTTCTCGGCGGGAAGACAGCCACAGCAGCCGCAGTGGCAATCATGGCCAGGCCAACTTCCCCCTTTGTAAGCCAGCCCCCGCGCGCGCCCCCCGCCTCCTTCCACACCTCCGCATCTGACGGAGCTTCTTGTTCCACCGACACACTGTCTTCTCGAAACAGCAGCCCGCTCTCCAGAATAGCCTCGATGTGGCGCCTGTTGTTTACTAACTGGATAAAAACATTTTTTATGTATCATCTGTTGTATAAGACTTTCAATTCTCTCTAAATTAAAAGGAATAAAATATAATCTCTAAATAACAATTTACAATAAACCTTAGACAAGTAAATGAGGTGTTGTGTGACCAGAGGGCTGGTAAGTTCTTTTATAGAAGAACTAGATTTCACCAGCGTAATTTTCCCACGGGAACAGTGCTTTTAACCGGGATGAAAGGTACCCTTTGTCCTTACTTACTTCCGTTCAGTAGATAAAGCGTGAAGATGTAAAAAACAAACAAACTCACTTTCGCATTTATAATATTAGTTAGGATAAGCATTGCCATCCAGCGTGGCAATGCTGCCAGCCTCCT
Source organism: Ephestia elutella (assembly GCA_018467065.1). Lineage (NCBI taxonomy): Eukaryota > Metazoa > Arthropoda > Insecta > Lepidoptera > Pyralidae > Ephestia > Ephestia elutella. The sequence goes on along the minus strand of CM031587.1, from coordinate 5,952,759 downwards.
GGGCACGCTTCCGCGGGGCAATGACCTGCGGGATATTTTCTACCTATAGTTTTAATTTATTAGGATAAATTTTTTAGGTAAGTTTTAGAATATTTTTTCAGTTAGTTTCAGTTTTTATTTTTTATTTTCCCTTATCTCTATATTGAAAAGGAAACTTCTGTATTTCACCATTTGAGCCAAAGCAATGTACTTACCATGTTTGGTCTGAATTTGATTGCGATCCATCTCCGTGATAAAACTGGAGGGGAAAAGTCTTGTTTCATGTACAGAGCCATCTGCAAAGGTAAGAAATCTACAATTTCTTTTCAATTAGGGGAATTCAAAGTATTTTTCACAATATTTTGGTAAAAATTTGAATATAAATATGAACGATCAGCTGTTCAAAAGTAACCAAAAAATTTTACGTTTTTATATACTCTTCTATTTTCTTCACAATCAAAAAGACCTATCTCTTCATAGCTCATGGCATTAACAAAATGTTAAATAGTAATTATTTTATGATATTCCATACTTCTTATTTTGTAGAGAACTTTACAAAGAATATCTATTTATTTTGTATTGTTGTATGAAATGAAATGAATGTTATTTTCACGATTTGATTGATCATATTCTTTTCAATCCTCTTTTCAGAAGAGAGAGAGTTGGGATGGTTGGATTTTTCTTCTCTAGAGTGATAATATATGTATGGCCGAGACTGTGGGCTCTCGCCGAGAGTGTACAACAGCCGCGATGGTATGGCAACATTGCCCCTGCTTGCCAATTGGCAATTGGCAAGCAGGGGCAATGTTGCCATACCATCGCGGCTGTCGCGGCCTGCTTGTGTTGTTTCAACCGTTTGCGTGTATTTTTTTGTTGTCTTGTCTGTGTGTGTGTGCTGCTGCTGTTGTGCATCAATAGGATTTTATTAAAATGAATTTTAGTTTATTGATAATTATTTAATAACTAACATATTTTGCGTGTAGTTAATGTAGTCTAGTCATAAAAATTGCCGAAATAATATCAATAATTGGTCACTTCACAATACGTAAATTCAGAAGCAAAAAATGAGCGTCCCTAAAAATAACGGGCCCATTGTTGACCCAGCACTTTGTAGATGCTGCAGGGCAATAAAAAAGTGTAGAGTGCTCACAGCAGAGTACACTTGGATGGAGAAAAAAGAGATTTATGCTGATATGATCATGGACTGCTTTGGAATATTAGTAAGTACCTATCTGTTTGGTGAAACCCAAATCTACTTTATAGCATAGAGAAGATACTCCAATAGGTAATAAAGGCAGGGCCAGATTAATCCTTAGCATAATTGGCAACTGCCTAGGAGCTGCCCTATAGGCTAAGGAATGCATGCACTAAAGAAATTGAAAATATTTCATACAATAAAAATTATTTTTTTTATTTTGTAAATTTATTCAATTTAAGTACTTATCCTTACATATTATAAAATAAAGTCCCTCTGCCTTGTCTGTCTGTTCGCAATTACATCAAAAACTACTAAAATCATGCCAGTGTTGTTTTTAAGGTTTTAGTGTTTATGCTGGAGAAGCAGCGGACAAAAGCTAGTGTAATAGTACAATTATGAATAAACAGGCTTTACTGTGCTGTGTTTCATAACTTATAAATATAATAAAACCAAAAACACTATTTTTGCTGTTGTAAAATTAAGCTTTTGCCAATTATAACTTGAAAAGAGCCTAATAATCTTCAAACACTGGAAAAGGGACTCAGAGATTTGCATTTCCTAAGGACCCCAATCCAGCCCTGAAGAAAATGTTGGAAATGAAATATTTGTTTGCTGAATATGCAATAAACTCTTTCTTCCGTGATATCTGTGCCTGTGTCACAGCCCTAAAATTATAAGAAAATGGTTTGACCACTCCCAAGCCCTTATATCATCATAGAAAAAAAACTACTGACAATGTCACACAGCTCTCATTCTCTCTTAGCTGTTCATTGAATAAATCCAATTAAATTGAATCATACCTTTCTTTAATGGCCATAAAACCATCAGGTTATGGGCCCAGCACTCTCAGGTCATAAGTTCAGTACGACTATAGGGTCATAGTTAAGTTCAGTGGAAGAGTGCTGAGTGTCACTCTCCAGCCCTCCAACTATCTCCATTCTCCACACAAAAAATCACATCAATCCATTGCTACATTTTGATGTAAAAGTAGAACATACAATGTTTAAAAAAAATAAAATACTTTTTCCCTCCATAGCTTTCCAATGTAGACGATAATGAGAAAGATTCAGGCGTGTGCGCGACGTGTGTGGTGCGGCTGCGCGACGCCTGCGCCTTCCGCCGCCAAGTGCTGCAGTGCGAGGAGCTGTTTCTGCACGCCAAGTTGGAAGACAAGGACACAGAAGGTATTTACATCTCTTTCTAATGTTTTATTTATTTATTTTGTGGACGTGTGGACGACAATGAGAAGGACTTTGGTGAGGAGCTTTTACTGCACGCCAAGTTAGATGGCAAGGACACCGAAGGTATTTACATCTCTTTCTAAAGTTGATGACAATGCGAAGGATTCAGACGAGGAGCTGTTCCTACACGTTAAATTAGAAGACAAGGACACGGAAGGTACCTCCATCTCTTTCTAATGAGGACGACAATGAGAAGGATTCAGGTGAGGAGCTTTTACTGCACGCCAAGTTAGATGGCAAGGACACCGAGAGTATTTACATCTCTTTCTAAAATGGACGACAATGAGAAGGATTCAGGGGAGGAGCTGTTTCTGCATGCCAAGTTAGAAGACAAGGACACAAGGTACCTACATCTCTCTCTAATGTGAACAACAATTATTTTGGAAAGAAAAGAATATTGGAAATAACCTGCCAAAGCTTTTATGATCTTAAATTTGTAACTCGTCTATGTCTGTTCTCTACATACATAGGTACGTAAGAAAATAATTATGAGGAATCTTTATATAATGGAAGCCAAAACGATGTTTGATGTTTTTATGTTTGTACGTACGTAACGCAAAAAGTACTGTGTGCAAATAATGCAGCTTTCACAGAAGTTTTTTAATATGCCATTTAAAAAAAATCTGATTTCATCTTGATAGGTACCCCTCTTAGAACCTAAGATATTAACAACAATAAATTTCACGCAGACCAAGTCGCGGGCCAATGCTTGTCCATCTTAAAAACTTTCCATATCCTAACTAATATTATAAATGCGAAAGTGATTTTGTTTATTTATTTGTTTGTTACCTCTTCACGCTTTATCTACTGAACCAATCTTCCGGTTGCATCTTCAGCGTACGCGTCTTAGCCCAGCCAGGGCCCACTTTCCTACTCTTTCCAATCCATTGTGCACGATCTTCACCTTGGTTGTATTGCGAGACCATTGGCACGTACTTTGTAAAGATAAAGATATATTTATTTGCCAAAAAAAACATTGTTGATACATAAAATGCATGATGTTACAGAGCAGCAATGTTCAACCGTTGAAACGGTGTGCAAATTAAGTCAGATGGCTTGCCGCAAATAATTCAAAATATACTTAAAAAATATGATAATACACTCAAAGTACTACCCTATTTACATGAATATAGTTTCAGAAATCAAAAAGAATGAATACACTCAAAAAAATATAATTAAAAATAAGTCAATCACAGTACTACCCTATTGACATGAATATAGTTTCAGAAATCAAAAAGAATGTGGTGATAGAGCTGAAGGCTGAGCCCAAGGACGATGCCAGCGACCACTCAGCCGGGGCTCCGGACTTGGATGATGGCCTCTCCATGGACTACTCCGCTGATGACACCGAAGGTAAATGCTTAACACTTTTTCTTCTTTTCATTTTGTTTGTCTATGACGTCAATGTTTTAAACACCAAGATCGAAAAGCAATCCATGTGACAGTTGATAGTACTTATTTTGTACAAAATACAGAACCAACGAATGTGTGATTTCAACTCGTACTTGGCCGGTTTGTTTTTAATACACCCAATACCTTCACCGTAGACCGACCATAGAACCAAACCCGAAATCAATCAGTCAAATAATATATATAAAACTAGCCACGCCCCGGGGCTTCGCTCCCATGGGAATTTCGAGATAAAAAGTACCCTATGTGCTATTCCCGGTATATTCTTATTTCTTTATTTGATGTGCACTGTTATGGAATTTTCTCTCCACAGTAGGTACACAAAAAACAGTCTGGGGGGGCACGTTTCCGTTATTTCTTAATTTGATATACACTGTCATGGAATCTCCCTCCACAGTAGCTACACAAAAAAGCAGTCTGGGGGGGCACGTGCCCCCGTGCCCCCCCTTAATCCGCTACTGCCCGTGTACCAAACTTCATCAAAGTCAGTCCAGTAGATTTTGCGTGATTGAGTAACAAACATCCTTACAAACTCACATCCAAACTTTCGCATTTATAATATTAGTAGGTAGGATTCTTCCGTTAATGACTGAGTGACTGACAGACAACGCGCAGCCAAAACTACTGGGCGTAGGAAGCTGAAATTTGTCATGTAGGTTCCTTAGGGAGTGTAGGGGAGCACTAAGAGAGGATTTCCCGAAATTCCCATGGGAACAAAGTCCTGGCCCATGCTAGATTGGTATATATATATATTTTTTTTTTTTTTTATGGGTATTTTTTTTTGAAAAATAGTCCGTCTCTTATTGTTAGCTGGACGAAACGATACGTACGTGACGTAACGTCCCTTTATTAGACCCACTTAAGTTCTCTGTTTACCCCAAAGGTCGACTGTTAGATATTGCATGTTCATAAGTCCACCTATTGTGCCATACCCTTATAACTACTTAGTGGCCATACCACAGAATTAATACAAGTACTACGTACAGAAAGGAAACTCCCTGTCCCTCCCGCAATATGGCACCCCCCGCACTTCCCTCCCATTCTTGTGTGTAATGGGACGCTAATGACTATGAAATCGCACACATTGACGTGTTACTGACGTGTTCACGGATGTACAGTTTCATTTGTAGTAGTAGTAGGTATATAAGGTGGACACAAATTAACTACAAATATTTTCAGGGCTAATTACTGATATTATTTAGAAAGTATATCAGTGGTTTTTTCAATTTTCTACACGCTAGTTTTCGAGAAAAATTAACGTTTATGTTTTTTGAAAACCGTAACATTATAACATCCTGTACACAGCTTGGCGTAAAATGACAATTAAAATGACACACACAAACAAAAGCCGCCCCGCCCCGCCCACCGGTCGGTCGCTGTCGTTTACGTATAATAAATCGCTTGACATCTCTGTCTTTCACGCACTTTTCATAAATAAAGAGGAATACAGCAAATCAATTTCATTCAACTATTAATTGGTGGGAGGAGCTTAAAGAGGTATGAAGTCTACACATTTAACTACAGTATGATACTAAATGTCATCATTTAACTGATTTTAGGTGACCAGAAGTGAAATGAAAAAAACGCAAATAACTACTAATAATTTTAATGGCACCGTAAGTAAGTAAACAAAATAAGAGCGCAACGCCACGCCAACGCACACGTCCTACGAATTCCGAACGCCGTCCCGAATGAGAAGCCAGTCGCCTGCCTCCCGCGCACCAGTCCCCGCAAGCAGGAACAATGTTTTTTTTCTTCTTACTTCTAACAATTAATATTTTTTTTGTTAGAAAAAACAAAAAAAAAACTAGCGTATCGATTTTTAAAATTGTATCTCCAATACGTTTATTTAGCCCCCTGGAGCCAGCCCTGAAAATATTTGTAGTTAATTTGAGTCCACCTTATATAAGACGCCCCGTGTTTCTATGGCAGAAGCGCCCTCCCTGTGGCCATACTTTGTATTTGTGCAATAAAGGTTAAATAATTAATAATATTATTGCAGGTACAACGAAGAGTGAAAAAACAAAAGTCGCCAAGAAACCACCAGTTGAAAAACGGAACAATTACGACAGAGATCTCGATTGTATGTCAGAGGAGAATCTGCTAACAATCATACAGTATTCGTACGTGTGTCCGTTCAAAAACCGCAGGAATAACTACTACTGTTTCTATTGCAAGGATTACTACCCGAAGCCCGAGGATTTGCGAGAGCACACGATCTCACACGACACGAAACCATTCCAATTGCTGATGGGTTACAAGAAAATGCCCAAAATTGATATCACAAGAATCGACTGCCGTTTGTGTCCGATGAAAATTGATGACTTGACCGTATTCAAACAACACATAGACCAAGTTCACGGCAAGAAGATATACTTTGAGGCTCCAGACAAGATGTTATTGTACAGACTGACGTGGAATGACTTAGTTTGTGTCATGTGCAATGATGTGTTTGAAGATTTCAATACGTTGAACACGCATATGGTGGAGCATTTTAGCAACTTTACATGTGACATATGCGGGGTTTGTTTCTTGGAGAAACCGAGGCTGGATGCTCATTTGAAGAGGCATAACGATGATGAGAGGCACACATGTGAAATATGCGGGAAAGTGTTCAAATCTAACCATTACAAAGACATGCACGTTGATGTGGTTCATAAGAAGAAAGCGATAATTCGGTGTCCGCGGTGTGATGAGTGCTTCATGTCTTATGCGTTGAAAAACAAGCATTTGACCGAGGCACATGGACAGAAACGCACTTATCCGTGTAACTTGTGCGATAAGGTTTATAATAGGCAGAAAACGTTAACGGAACATCAGAGAAGGAATCATCAGAAGGTTCTAAAACATCAGTGCGAGTATTGTGACCAGCGGTTTTATTTGCCATCGCGATTGAAGGAACATATGGCAACACACACCGGAGAGAGGAACTTCAGATGTGAACACTGTGATAAGAGTTATCCCAGACTCAAATCGTTGCAATACCACATACGGACTCATACAAATGACAGGCGGTACCGCTGTCATATTTGTGGTCAAGCTTTTATACAAAACACCAGTTTGAAATCGCATATAAAGAGTCACCACCCGGAGTGTGATATAGATGGATGCTATTTTTAGTTAATATTTATTTAAAAATGTACATTATTTAAGTTATTAATCAATAAAAACTATACAATATGAGTCGAAAACTGTGTTCTTCCTTTTAGGCGATAGATACTAAAG
>CM031587.1:5768617-5945606 GCA_018467065.1 Ephestia elutella | reverse complement strand
AGAAGTGTCCATCAGTGGAAGTTTTTTTTTATTTGAAGCCTACTTGCAGTTGGTCGCAACGTCGACTTTTACTGCTTCACCACAGGAAATATGGCGACAGCGTGGAGGGCCATACAGCCGAAACAGTAACAGCACAAAGGGCTCCCAGGTGGGAACGAACCTCGGCTTTGGGCGTTACTCACAAAATGGCAGAGCTGTATATTGCTCAAATTGCCTGAAGGCCTAAGGAGAAAAACGTCCTGGTACCGTGTGAACGTTGAAGTGGTCCTACTACTATTGGCACTTCATTCCTACCTTCTTGAAATACCCTGACCACAGATTACTTAAACTGACCCTACTATTAGGTACCTCTATACGTTGAATAGGTAATCATAGTACCTATTCAATTTGTTTCCTAGGAACAACGATAACGATGCGACTGGAAGGTAGGTACGCAAGTTCTCTCGGCAAAGTTTACAAAGCCCCTAATACAAATCGCAAAACGAATTTCAACACCCCAAATTCATAAAAAAATTGATACAGTTTTTTACACGACTGACTAAAAAAGGAGTGTTATGTTTTCAGGGTTCATGTATGTATGTCTGTAATTTCTTTATTCCACCATAAGTCCTGAACGGCTTAACAGATTTTGATGTGAGAGGTATTGTTAGATTCCTTGCATAAGCCCGAATGACATAGGCTATGCAAATGCAAGTTGTCAGTCGTGTTTTTTATTTTTAAATAATTTGCTTGTTTGATTAATAGTTTTATATCCTCTATTTCATGAAAATCGGTTCAGCCGTTTTAGAGTAATTAGCTTCCATACTAATATTATAAATGCGAAAGTCTGTTACGCTTACACGGCTAAACCGCTAGACCGATTTTGATGAAATTTGGATACATATAGTTGAAGATCCGGGCTCAAGCATAGGCAATTTTTTTCCAAAAATCAATCCGCAAAGGGCAGAAATAGGGGGTCAAAGTTTGTATGAATTCGATACAATTCTTCAAAACTATCGAAACAATTAACACGTTTTTTTTGTATTCTAAGTACTATCGATAGTTTCTACGCAACAACAACAACACTACTTTGTTGCAATACTATCGATAGTATTGCGATCTCGAGTCTCGATACTATCGATAAAGAAATAAGGCTATTCGCGCTCAGTATTCGCGGTTTTTTCAAGTTGAATCTATAAGGTTGTGTTGCTGTTCACACTGCGGAATTATCCCGCGCGGAAAAATTCCGCAAATTCTGTGGCATATGGAATGAGAGATTTTCAGAGACCCAAAAAAAAAATTGTTCCAGATGACTTCATAGATGGAGCGAGCTTAAGTAAAAAAAGACATCTAAAAAGTATCAATATTGTATTGTGATTTGTGCAACTGTCAAACTGTTAGGTGATTTTTTTTTCTGCCTCTGGTTGACAAGAAATAACGCACTATATAGGTTCACCATATTTATTCATTACTAGCTTTTGCCCGCGGCTTCGCCCGCGTGAATTTCCCACGGGAACAGTGCTTTTTCCCGGGATAAAAAGTAGCCTATGTGCTATTCCAGGTCATTATCTACCTCTGTACCAAATTTATACATATTACGACGACTCGGCTTTCATAAAACGCTATCTGTTGAGACTTTTTTATACTTTTATTTTAATTTAGCTTTTCTTAATTTAGCTGTTAGAAAATCGCTCATTAGTCACAACAACCCCAGTTAAATATATAGGGTTGGCACCACAGATTTTTTTTTTTGTGAGTTGGCGTTCCAATGAGGGCTCCACCTACGCTCCATAAACTTAAACACTGCGACTTTTAGCAGCGCGCGCATTCGCCGGCGCCTCCCGGTCCGCGCGTCTGCCGCGTAGTGATGTGCCGTTTGATACTTGTGTTGGGATGTGATGATAGAGCAAAACGGATTTCTACGGAACTCCTACTCCGTTCCGCGCACGGAATTTGGCTTCGCCACTTTTGCTTTGCTTCCACTCTACTCTCTGTCAATTCAATGCTGTCATCCATCTGTCATTTCATTTCCGTTTGTCCTTCCGTCATCATTCTTGTTCGCGTTTGGCGTCGCGAAAAAATAGTTATCTAAATATTGGATTGCGGTAATTGTAGTGAATAGAAATGGCTGCACCATCGAATGGTAGTGGTAATTTAGTAGAAGAATTTGAAGAATCTTTTGAGGTAAGTAATATTCAATAATATTGTTTAATTCAGCAAAATTAACGAAAATAAAATTTTACAGGATAACCTGTATTATGTATTTGTTTGTGACAGACATGACAAGACAACTGTCAAAATTCGATACCAACATAAAGAAAAAACAAATTGTTCCTTGCGTCGTGCGTGGCTGGCTGGTGTAGTATCTAGTCGAAGCTTCATGAGCCAAAATGAATTTGTTGATAATCCAAATCCTATAGACTTTCGTGTCTACGTGACCTCGATACGCTTATGCGACTTCGAGTGTATTTCGATTTGTGTGTGAGTGAAAGATTTTTGTTGCAAGCGATCGCATCCCATTCACGTCGGCCATTTTAATGGATAAAATGTTTTTAAATCATTACGAAAGTGTAAATTGTGTTTTTAACTCTTTTAATGAAAATGAATATTCTCGCAATATGATAATTCGAGTCAGTGCGGGCAAAAGTATTCAAGTGTTGGACAGAATGGTGCACTAAAGTAAAAATCTGGACGATTAGTTTAGTTTGTTGATTTCGTTAATCGCGTGTGATATTACAAAGACAATGTCTGCAACCGGCGAGGACGCTGGATGCTCTTCGGGACCTGTCGCCATACAAGTGTTTCGTCCAACATGGGAAGAATTCAAGGATTTTAATAAATACATACAGTATATGGAGTCGAAAGGTGCCCATAAGGCTGGGCTTGCAAAAGTGATTCCTCCACCAGAATGGGTGCCCCGTAAGTCGGGATATGACTTGGATCAGCTGAACGTGACTATCCCGTCACCCATATGTCAGGTTGTGACTGGAAAGCAAGGTTTGTTTCAACAAATCAATATCCAGAAGAAGTCTATGACTGTAAAGCAGTTTGCTGTAATGGCTAACTCTGCGAAGTATTGCACACCTCGCCATACGGGTTTTGATGACCTGGAGAGGAAATATTGGAAGAATGTCACTTATGTTGCCCCGATCTATGGGGCTGATGTGAATGGCAGCATTACTGACCCCGATGTCCAGGAATGGAATATAAACCATTTAGGTACAATCCTTGACTTTGTAAACTCTGATTATGGGATAGAGATTGATGGTGTCAACACTGCATACTTGTATTTTGGTATGTGGAAGACTACTTTTGCCTGGCATACCGAAGATATGGATTTATACTCGATAAATTATTTGCACTTTGGTGACCCGAAAACCTGGTATGCTATACCTCCTGAACATGGCAAAAGATTTGAGAGGATTGCTGCAGGTTTTTTCCCAACGTCAGCTAAAACTTGCGCAGCGTTCTTACGACACAAAATGACACTTATATCTCCTCATATATTGAAACAGTACTCTGTACCAGTGAACAAAATTACTCAAGAGGCCGGTGAAATAATGATCACATTCCCGTATGGCTACCATGCGGGCTTCAACCATGGATTCAACTGTGCTGAATCTACAAACTTTGCTGCTCCGAGATGGGTTGAGTATGGCAAACGAGCCATGCAATGTACCTGTAGTAATGATATGGTTAAGATTTCCATGGATACATTCGTCAAACGTTTCCAGCCTGACCGCTATGAGTTATGGCTTAAAGGTCAGGATATAGGTTGTCATCCGGAACAGCCTGAGAAGATGATGCCGGCGCCCCACCCTTCAGGACAGGACATTCTCTGTAATAAAAACAACACAGAATTGCCAGAATCATTTATAGAAGCTGAGGTGGAAGGTCTGAAGAAGAAAAAACGGCACCCATTACATTTGAAACGAGCAATGGCCAGTAAAAGCATTTCTGAAGGAGCCATTGCCGTGTCTATCCTCGGACATGATGTGATGGATGATGATGAAATGACCATGGCAGAAGGTGATCTCGACATGATGACATCAATGAAAAGACCTATTTTGCCAATGGATCCAGATGACACTCAACTAGACGCTTTGGAAGACATTTGGCTGAAAGGGGATGAGATGGATCCCTCAGAAGCACAGTTACCTGACACCGGATACATAGACTCTGATAAAGATTCAGATTATGAGGAGCCAAAACCAAAAAAGAACTCTAAAAAGAAACGGAAAGATAGCACCTCTAAAAAGGAACCCAAAGTGAAGAAAGAAAAAGGTGAAATTGATAAAAATAAAACAGAAAGTGCTGAACCTAAAAAGAAAGAGAAAACAACTCCAAAGAAAGGAGGCCGCAAGGTCAAAACGAAGAAGTTGTCCGAAGAGCAGCTGGAGGATTTGGCCGCAGCTGTCTCTAATTGGGAATCTCCACCTCATGAAGAAACAACTACTAATTGTCCTGTACCTGAAACGAAAGACCCAGCAGATCCTCTATCCGTAACAGCAACATGTGAAGCAAAGCCTGAGCCTAAAAAGAAAGCTGAGCCTAAAAAACGTAAATCATCCATCAAATCTGATGGTGAAAAAGTTGATAAACCAAAGAAGGAGAGAGTCAAAAAGGAACCTAAAGTTAAACAGCCGAAAAAACTGACGAAGAAGGCAAGAAAGAAAAGAAACCACGGAAACCTCGGGCACCGAAAAAGATTCTGAACTTCCAATACAATTCACCCATAGAGCCTATAATGCGGAAACAACAGAATAACTATCACACACCATTTGAGAAACAAGAGAAGCAGCCAAACGCTACTATAGTCTCAGCTACCAAAACTCCACTGGTTAATACTACAGTCACAGCAACCAGTACAACCAGTGTGCCGACGCCATCGCCATCACAAAGTTCTTGCCCAATGAAATCACCAACAAAATCTTACTCAGACGTACTTCTAGACCCAAGTTTACGAGTACCAACAATAGTCCCGCCAGTGAACAAGAACCCAAGTGCTTTCCAAGGCGAATTCCAAAAGTTTATGGTAAACAAACGATATGAACCAAAAGCAGCACTTCCGCAAAGAGCTTACAAAAGTCCACCGAAAACTAAAACAACAAAGGCTCAACCTAAAACGGAGAAAACTGTTGCTGAACCCGCCGAACCACCTAGAATTGATTACCCCATGCCAATAGGGCAGTACAATGACAATATATTCGTAAATCAGAGTCCATTAGACTATAGAACCTATCAAAATCCCAATGAGAGAAATGAGACTCGCCAGCCTCATGAAAGGCCTTGGAGGCAACAGGCACCAACATATTACAGTCAGAATATGTTACCGAACTTCCCACAAATGTACAACCAGATGAATACGGATTACTACAGAAGTCCGTATCAGTCTCCGTGGTACGGATATACAGAGAACCAGAAATAAGCAGTATTAGTTTTAATAAAAGACTTTAATTAGAATGTATGTGTGGTTAAGCTTGCTATGACCTTAAAGTTGTTCTTAGTATATTGAAAAGTAGATTTATTAGTGTTTGTGTGGATTTCAGTCCTGAAAATTTCGGTAACTATTTAATTAAAAATCTAATTTAAGAAATTGAAAGTTTTGTTTGAGTTGAAGCAATATTACGTATGCCTGTTTTTGGAAATATTTAAAAATGTCATATTTCTGTTGCTGTATAATAGACTGCAAAACATACCTCTTTTCTCTTGGATATTTTTTCTAAAACTAATATTATTAGTTCATTTAATCAGATTGTTTTAATGTTTTTCTGTAAAGCTGATCTGATGAACTCAAACAGATTTTTTAGCTAAATAGATAGAGAATAATTTGTAATTGTGACTGTTCATTATTTTATTTTTATTATAATGTAAATGTGGAAATAAATAAATAAATGTCCACCTATCAATACTTATTTCAGAGTTTATATTACATTTAATTTAAAAAATATGGGGCAACATCTGTCACACTGAATTTATAAAACTCTTCACATTTTAAATTAAATCTCTTAACTTTTTTGTCACAATGTACCTAAGTTTGTAGGTACGAATCTAATGTTGACTTTGATAATAAATTAATGTTTTATGAAATGGTCAAAATATTTTTTTGTACTTCATAAAAAAAAATCTCACAGATTTAGATATAAAAATTAACTCCTCCCATGTGGGTAGATAAAATCCTAGCTAGTCTTTGGCTCTCTTTGGAATTTCAGGATAAAAGGTACCATATGTGCTATTGCCGATGTTTTTCTACCTGTGTACCAAATTTCATCAATATCCGTCCAGTAGATTCGTGATTGAGTAATAAACAACATTCACATACATACTTTCGCATTTAAAATATTGTATACTAGCTGCGTCCTGTAGCTTTGCTCCCATGGGAATTTTTGGGATAAAAAAGTTGTCCCATGTCCTCAGTACTCCTATTTTTTTTTATAATTGTGACATTAAAAAAAAAAGTGACATTTTAGGAATTTGGTTCAATATATATATACAAACTATTCGCATTCAGAATATTAGTTCGGATATACAGGTGAATTCAAAAACACTGGCAAATAATGCAACTTTTGTATGGGTGGAGGAAGCGCACTCTGAAATCTAGAAAAAAAATGCCAGGTTTTTCATACTACTACGACGACACAGCGACCCGAAGTGGATCTTGGCCTCCGACACGAGATGACGCCATTTTTTGCAGTCTTGCTCTCGCCAGTGGTCAGCTCTGAGGCTCCGTAGGTCTTTCAGAACCTCATCGCTCCAGCGGTACCTAGAGTAGCTGTTTCATACTATTTTACAATACCTAGGTAGTTTTTGGCATATCAAAGTTGGTCCCATGGTCCCATACATATGCTTGTATTTATCAGTACTTTCAACTACTGACGACCTCCGTGGCCCAACGGTCATCACGCCGGACTGCCACACTGGAGGTTCCGGGTTCGATCCCCGGTCGGGTCAAGATGGAAAATGATCTTTTTCAGATTGGCCTGGGTCTTGGATGTCTATCTATATATGTATTTGTTATAAAATATAGTATCGTTGAGTTAGCATCCCATAACACAAGTCTCGAACTTACTTTGGGGCTAATTCAATCTGTGTGATTTGTCCGTAAAAAAAAAAAAACTAGAATACCGACGATTTTGAATTCACCTGTACAGTCCGTAGGGGAGCCATCAGGATTTTCTTAGTCCCAAGGTTGGCGAGATATCAGACTGCAGATGAGATAAGTAAGTATTACTTAAGTACCAAGTATCAGTTATCGTCAGTCGTTAAAGTATCATGTCTCCCATGACAACTAGTGGTACATAATCATTTCACTTGTCCCATCATGCTTGTAATGTCATATTAAATGGATTTTTTAACTTGTGATAGATCTTAGAGTAAAACTTATAAAAGATGTTCTTGTCTCTTTTCTGGCTCAGTCCACTAAGTCAGGGGTTCCTCAAGGATCAATACTTGGACCTGTCTGTCTGTTCGCGATAAACCCAAAAATTACTGAACGGATTTTCATGCGGTTTTCAGCAATAGACAAAGTGATTCGTGAGGATGGTTGAGGTATATGATTTGTTAACATTTTATATTAATTAGTTGAAGATGTTCGAAATAATCAAGCCGCCCCGGGCTGCCATGCGCCCCGCGGTGTTCACTTCTGCATAGCTGAAGATCTAACTTAAAATCTTGATACGCCATTAAATTCGCTTGCCTGCCATAGAAACAACGAAAATGGGTCAATCAAGTGACAACAGTCATACGAAGTTCTTTTAGCATAACTTTTAAACGAATCACTCTAAATAAGTTGCCACTACTGTATATCATTTATTAAATGTTCTCTTAAAGGTTAACAAAGTTTTTGGTTTATTTGATTTACCACCATTTTGTTTAAAACCAAAAATATACATAAAAAGATCATTCCCTGCTATGTCCTTTTAATGCATTGTAAACTTTGGCCTTCGATAATACATTTTTCACGTTAAGAAATCGATTTTATTCTCTAGCAAGATTTTAGTTATATCCATGCATAGCTATAAATAATATATAGTTACGGAATAAATATTATAATAAATTGTTATGTTATTAAATTAAGTTTGTCACAGATTTTCATCATTTCTCGCCATCGTAATCAAATAACGTTTTAAAATTGGTTTACTAAGCCCCCGCCACTAACAAAACCGCCCACGCACCCCTCTCAGTGTGCAGCAACCGACGATAGTGAGTAGACGTATGGCGCACGTCCAGACGAAAATATTTTCATGAAAAGAGCCTTTGGTATAGATTTTGTCACGAAGTTTTATCATTACCTGACACCTAATGAGGTAAGTCTTTCTTTATGCTACAGTTATAAAAATATTTATTTTAAATGACTTTTACAAGTATTAATAACCAAAACTACTGCGCTCTGTACACGTGTTATTCATTCTAGAACTATCGACTGAAATATCCTGAATTGTCATTCCCCGTACTGTCAATCCCTAAAAATTTCTGTAACGGGAGATGACATACGGTGTAGGGAATGACTTTTTTATTGTATAGCTAAACTAAATGTTACATAAACAGTAATTAAATTATTAATATTTCATGTATATCTACTAATTCCAAATATTAGTAGCATACATATATGTATGTAATGCTCGATAAAATATTATATATAAAACATTTCCATTACTGAGTGACTGACAGACAACGCACAGACGAAACTACTGGGCGTGGGAAGCTGAAATTTGGTATGTTGGTTCCTTGGAAAGTATATAATATAATATAATCGTATATAATAAGTACTCCCCGCACTAAGAAAGGATTTACCGAAATTCATATAAAATAATATGATCTTGTAAAACAAGGTATCTAAAATAAATTTATGTTAAAAAAGCTTTTAGGGGCAAATAAAACTGACCCCCTGAATCTCAGGGGGTCAGGTTTATCTGCCCCCGGCCTTACATTAAGATTTATTTGTTTCAATTTATTTAATAATTGTTTATTTGTTTTTAGTGGAAGATATTCTGAGAACGAAGGTACTCCTATGCTATCTACTTTTTGTTATATTTATAGTCATCATATAGTTAACTTTTCATTTTATTTTTTAGATATTATCGATAGAGATGGAAATATTTTTAAGATTAAAACTAATTATTATAGAAACATACCTACACCAGAACCGTCGACATCAGAAGACGAGATAGAAAAGGATATACATAATAAAAAAATATCGGATAACTTAGTAGAAAGTACTAAAAGTAAGAATTTATGTCTCTCACTAAAGAATTAATCATCTATATCCGAGTATTTTTTTTTTTTAATTATTTCAGAATCAATTGAAATAGATGGAGTTTTATATAAGATTAAAAAACACTGTCTTAAAAACGTTCCTACTCCCGAACCTTCTTCATCAGAAGATGATTAATTAGAGGGTTATTATTAATAATAACCCTCTAAGTAATTAACAATAATTAACTAATTAGAATTAATTAATTATTATTAATAATAATTACTTTATTTTTATTATTATTTCATTATTATTAATAATTAATTATTAATTTTACTAATTTGGTTTATTGCCTTTTTATACGCTATAATACGTCAAAGCAAAATAATCTGTGTTGTGGATTTTAATTAAGTGCTTTTAAGGATTGGTTTATGATGTGCTTATTTTTTAATTTTAATGAATATTTTGTCATCGTTTTGTAAGAAACCGAAGAGCTTAAAACCTAATATTATAATAATTATAAATCACTGATAGACTGACTTAAATGAGAAATATATAGAACTAGCTTTTGCCCGCGGCTTCGCCCGCGTGAATTTCCCACGGGAACAGTGCTTTTTCCCGGGATAAAAAGTAGCCTATGTGCTATTCCAGGTCATTATCTACCTCTGTAACAAATTTCATCGAAATCCGTCCAGTAGATTTTGCGTGATTGAGTAACAAACATCCTCACAAACTCACAGACTCACAA
The DNA here is from genome assembly GCA_018467065.1 of Ephestia elutella. NCBI lineage: Eukaryota > Metazoa > Arthropoda > Insecta > Lepidoptera > Pyralidae > Ephestia > Ephestia elutella. The sequence continues at coordinate 5,935,686 of CM031587.1, read as the reverse complement.
ACTCACATCCAAACTTTCGCATTTATAATATTAGTATGGAAGTATGGATTGAAAGACAATTTGTCATGTCATTATTTGTTAACGTTGAAATTGTTTTATAAGATTGAATAAAAAAGGTATGATTGTTTTTAATTACAAAACTGATTATATTATTAAGAAATATATATTTTTGATTAACCTATATATTAATTTATTTTTGTGCGATCATTTCTTGGGCAAGATAATCATTACCCGTTCCTGAAATATCATTCCCAAGCACTAGCTGTCATTCCCTGAAGGGTGCTTTTCCTCAATTAATTAATAAATCGTTTTTGCTTAACAATAAATGGGTGCCTTCATACTGAAAGCTAATTATGAAGTCTAAAGTATCATATCGAGTATTAAAAGATTAATAAAATTGACTTTTTAAAGATTTTTTTAAGTTCTATGGAGATTATTTTAGTTCTGTTGATTGACCCAAATGGCGTTCAAATATTCCACCAGATGTCAGCACCGGAGCGAGGGCAGACGTCTATTAGATGGTGCTGTCAATGCCGATATGTCAAATTCAAAGACAGTATTGCACCATTTACAGGACCACACATGCCAGTAGCGCCAACTAGTGAGCGTAAACCCGATAACCCTCATTGCACACTTTCGCAGGCATGCTTGAACGTGCTGACGAAGCAGGAATCTTCACCCAGCGTGGAGAAGGAGGAGGTTAAAGTTGAAGTGGAGAGGTTCATCGACCTCGCGAGGCAGATGGAGGCCTTCTTTTTACAGAAAAGGCAAGTTCCAATTTAACTAGTGATTAATTTTGTTTTTTTTGTTTTCATAGAATAGTAGGCAAACGAGTATGCAGCTTGCCTGATGGTAAAATGCAATACATATAATAAATCTGTAACTGGTCTGTGTCTGTACAGTCAACAGCACATCAACCTACTCAAATTCATTGCAAATTCGACTCTGCGGCCGCGGCATAAGAGATCATGCAGGGTAACTTGAGGTGCGGTCGACTGTACATGGAGATATTTAAGGAAAAAACTATGAGGAGTCTTTATAGGGCCAATAGAAACCAAAACCATTTTCTTTTAATTTTTGTCTCTCTGTATGTTTGTACGCGCATCACGCAAAAACTACTGGTCCAAATTTGATGCGGTTTTCACTGTTGTATTGTTGAAGGTCTTACTTAAGTAAGGCTATGGTCGAATCGCGCGCAACTATGTGCATCCCGTTTACTCCTTTAAAGCAGGTCACAAAGTCTCTTATCGCTCGAATTATGCTCGTAACCCGCAGTAAAGTATATCTCCTGTAATTATGTGAATGGGACCAATAAGTAGTACCTAATCTGCTGTAAATGTGCAGCGATTGTGCGTCTTGTAGTTTTGGAAAAAAAAAGGGAAATCTGGGATTCGCGAGCCAGCGAATTCGCGTCGGTTTGTCCAGAACTTAATAGTTAATGTTGACAGGTTCCTCCTGTCAGCGATGAAGCCCGAGTTGCTGGTCAAGGAGGACAACAACGAGCTGAAATGTGAGCTGCAACGCAAGGAGGAGCTGCTGAGGAGACACTACGACAAGATCAGCCAGTGGCAGAACTTGCTAGCGGACTTACAGGTGACATTCTAATTGACGATACGATTATTTATTCCCACATAGCTTCACCAAGATTAGACGATGAAGAGGGATCTACATCACAGCACAGACCCCCAATTTTCACGAAACAACCTCACAGTTCTGAGTTCTGGTCGCAACTAATGAAGCAATTTCATTTATTGGTGCAAAACCATATAAGTGCGGTGACCGCAGACGCCCATATAAACAGAATCTATTGGGGGTTATCTGTGACATCACAGCCAAGGTAAACTCCATTTATTCTTACCAGTCCTATCATGTAAACAATCTTACCATGTCTTTTTATGATTTTACAACAATATAAATTAAAATAGACTTTTTAAGAAACTACTTTCGTGGTTAATAAATGTTTTACTTTAGAATGTTAGGTTTGAACTAATATTTGATTTATTTTCAACAAAAAGTACTGTGAAGATTGTTTACATGATAGGACTGGTAAGAATAGATGGAGTTTAAATGTATCTCATAGAACCCAGATTTTAAGTTGAGCTTTTGAAACGTTGGATATTCTCTTTTGTCTTATGCTTGCATTCCGAGCGCACTGTACTATGGAAGAATGGAGAGAAATTATAATAAGATTTTACAAAATTTTCGGCCTCTGGCGCAGTGGTAAAAGACCACGGGGTCCTGGGTTTGATCCCTGTTCAGGTCAATTTGGAAAAACTATTTGGACATCTGATGATGACTAAAGATAAAGCATGTATTTTGTATGTATTTCCTTTTCAAATTGTGTACCAAATAAACGATTTTTCTATTTTTAAACACTAGCACCCCGCCCCGGCTTCGCTCGGGAGGTACACACATAACTTGTAGCCTATGTCTTCTCTCAGCCGAAAGACGTCCACTGCTGGACAAAGGCCTCCCCAAGGATTTCCACAACGACCGGTCCTGCGCTGCCCGCATCCATGCGCAACCCGCGACCTTCACCAGGTCGTCGGTCCACCGAGTGGGAGGCCTGCCAACACTACGTTTTCCGGTTCGTGGTCGCCACTCGAGAACTTTTCTGCCCCAACGGCTATCTGTTCTGCGAGCTATGTGCCCCGCCCACTGCCACTTAAGTTTGGCGATTCTGCGGGCTATATCGGTTACTTTAGTTCTCCTACGGATCTCCTCATTTCTGATTCGATCACGCAGGGAAACTCCGAGCATAGCGCGCTCCATCGCCCTTTGGGTGACCTTGAGCCTTCTTATGAGGCCCATAGTAAGCGACCACGTCTCTGTTCCGTATGTCATCACTGGCAACACACACTGGTCAAAGACCTTAGTCTTGAGACACTGCGGTATTTTGGACGAGAAGATATCGCGAAGCTTCCCGAACGCTGCCCAGCCGAGTTGGATTCGACGGTTGACCTCTTTCTCGAAGTTGGACTTACCTAACTGAACTGTTTGTCCCAGGTATACGTAATTGTCAACAACTTCGAGTGTAGAGTCTCCAACCTTTAGAGGAGTGGGTGCGACACGGATATTAGACATGATTTTCGTCTTATCCATGTTCATTTTTAGACCCACTTGTTGAGAGGCTCTACAGAGGCCATCGAGCATTGTGCCTAGGTCTTCCAAGGTCTCAGCCATGACTACGATATCGTCAGCGAATCGAAGGTGAGTGAGGTACTCGCCGTTGATATTGATACCGAGTCCGCTCCAGTCCAGAAGCTTGAAGACATCTTCCAGGGCGGCGGTGAACAGTTTCGGAGATATAACGTCTCCCTGTCTCACCCCTCGCTTCAACTGGATAGGTTTCGAGCCTTGATCCTGGAGACGGACCGACATGGTGGCGTTTTCGTACAAACACTTCAGCGCTTCGATATATCGATAGTCAATTTGGCACCGTTGGAGAGACTGTAGCACAGCCCAGGTCTCGATCGAATCGAAGGCTTTCTCGTAGTCCACAAACGCCAAGCATAAGGGCTGATTATACTCCTCAGTCTTCTGTATAATCTGCCGCAGCGTATGTAAGTGGTCTACGGTACTAAAGCCTTTTCGGAAACCGGCTTGTTCGGGAGGCTGGAAGTCGTCGAACCTGCGAGCGAGACGATTCGTAATGACTCTCGAAAACAGTTTGTAGACATGGCTCAGAAGTGAGATAGGCCTATAATTCTTCAATAAGGTTTTGTCGCCTTTTTTGAAGAAAAGTACCACCACACTTCTGTGCCATGCTGTAGGCGTTTGTCCCTCGAGTATGACGGAATCGAATAGCTTCTGAAGAGCTTTTAATACCGGTGTTCCACCTGCTTTCAGAAGCTCAGCCGTGATTCCATCATCACCCGGTGCCTTATTGTTTTTTAACTGTTTGAGAGCCATTCTAATCTCGTATAGGCTGACGTCCGGGATATCTTCGGTGTAGTGTCGGGTCAATCTGGCCTATGTCACTGAGGTATAATGTAGCTTTCTATTGATGAAAGAATTTATGAAATCGGTTCAGTAGTTCTAAAGATTTACCCCTACAAACTCTCTTTAGTCGTATTTCCTCATGACTGAGGGTCGTAGTCATTATATGGAATGAAACACACACGACTCTCTTGGCAATTTTAATGGAGTGGTTTGCCATTGCCTTCTCCATTTCACACACTAGCTGATAATCATCAACCAGAGTGCAGGTTTCCTCACGATGTTTTCCTTCACCGAAAGCAAGTGGTGGTCGATGAAAACTAACATAGGTACACGAGTCAGATTGGTATACAAACTCATGTAGCACGGGCAGGATTCGAACCTGGGACTTTTGCAGCCACAGGCGGGCCCTACCACTCGGCCACCACCGCTTCGTCACAAACAAACATACAAACACTTCCTATTTCCTCCAATATTAGTAGTATGATAACAATTAGTTTCCGATCTCCAGGGTCACACAGTGTACAACAAGCAGGGTTCGCAGCCGGCCATCCAGCAGGCCGCGTCGTCGCCTCGACAGCCTCCCAATATACAGCAAAGCGTTCAGGTTGGTTGATACTCATTTTCAATCGATATTTATCGATTTAATGTTATGTTTTTTGATAATAAAAATTAATTATGTCATTTTTAAAAATTATAAATCGAATGGGTCCCAGAATAGAGCCTTGCGTTACACTTCTTTCTAATCCCAACTAATATTATAAATGCGAAAATGAGTTTGTTGGTTTGTTACCTCTTCACGCTTTATCTACTGAACCAATCTTCCTGAAATTTCGCATACACATAGCTGGAAGTACGGAGAAGGACATAGGGTACCTTTCATCCCGGAAAAAAGCACTGTTCCCGTGGGAAATTCACGCGGGCGAAAGCTAGTTTTAAATAAAAAATTATCGAATTTATGATTTTCAGGTTATTTTTTTATTTTTTATTTAGCTAATACTGCACTTCTGGGCTCCCTCCTCCTTATCTCTCCAACTACCTCTATCGCTCGCTAATTTAATTACGTAAAAATTATAAATACCTTTCAAATACACATTTAATATTTTGTTTGAGATTTTGTTGATTTAATACATTCCAGGCGCAACAGATGGCAGCAGCGGCGGCCGCGCAACAAGCCGCGTTGCAGCAACAAGCGCTGCAACAGCAACAGGTACCGCGCCCCGCGCTGCCCCCCGCATACCCCGCGAATGTACCGCGGCGGTAGCTATAGGAGAAACTATTACAGGACACTTCATACAACGCTAGCTTTACTATACTTCCCATCACGTGAAAAGGCCGCTGGTAGGGTGAGGAGGGGGTGAAACTTGCGCATGGGTACGACTGACGAACCAATCGCGCGCGCCGGATGAGACCCGCCCGACCCCCGCTCACCGCATAGACCGATATATCGCCTACTGCGCAGCTTAACCGCCTTTTTAGGTGACGGCAACTATAGTATAGTGTTGCAGCAATGGTGTTGACTATCGATAGTATTGTCAATAGTATTGTGACCTTGAAAAATAGTCACACGTGTCAATACTATCGATATTATTGCACTATCGATAGCTTGTAAAAATTCTATAGTGTTGTAATTCAATAGTATCGATACTATAGAATTTTTACAAGCTATCGATAGTGCAATAGTATCGATACTATCGATAGTATTGATTAGAAAACATCACTAGTATAGATAGTATTGAAAAGCAATACTATCGATAGTTTTGGGTATCATCAATAGTATTGCAAACTAGTAGCTTTCGATACTATCGATAGTATTGACACGTTGATTGGCCTATCGATAGTATGACTATTTTTCAAGGTCAACTATCGATAGTCAAACTATCGATAGTCCTGCAACGCTAACTACTCATAGGCAAATGACGTTTGTATACGAGCAAATGTGTGTATGAAAAGTAGGGCTTGCGAGCAAGCAAAATGGCGCGATTACGTGCCAGCCCTCGTCCAGTGTCAGTGATGTCTATAACGAAGTGCGGGGTGGGATGAGGTATTTGAAATGAGTGCGGGGCGGTGAGTAGCCGTTCTGTACGTTAGTACTATTACAAATTCTGTGCTGTGCACTTTGGATGCCCGTACTAATTCATCCGTATTGATGATTGGAGGAAGGAAGAATTATTGAATTATCTCATTAGGTTAACTCCGTGTTAGAGGTACGGCTTGATAAAAAGAGTAAAGAAAACTTGAGGGTGATACTACACCCTAAATCGAGGTTGAAAATTAAATAATAAATAAGATACATAAGATAGAAGTCTGGGAGCGAAGAAAAAACATAGAATGTGCCAGCTGCTTCTCTTCCCGCGCAGATTGTAAAAGTCAATCGAGGGAAAGGGCTTTAAACTGGGGATTCCTCCACTCATAGGCGATGGGCTAGCATCCTGCCACCATACCTGTATCTCCATTCCATCAGAGAGCCCACTATTCAGCTAAGCGTGGCCTTCGAGTCTCACGATTCTTGGCTCTGTCTACCCCGTAAGGGATAAAGACGTAATTCTAAATAAGATAGGAAAATAAGACAATAAAAAATAAGAAAATCTATAGATTTGTTAGAAATATATAAAAATGTTAATAATAGTTACAAAGCAATATTCTAATAATGTTATTCGCAGAATAGGAGGTATAATGTACCTTTACTTATTCTAATGCGGAGGCCATATTAAATACTTCTGCCCATATATATTGGCGTTACTTCGATTATCCATAATTTTAAATATTATGGCTGTCAAAGTTAAAGTCAATGTCAAAATTTTTATTGAAACTTAGCCTTCAAAGAAGGCTCTTTTTCACGTCGAAAACTAATTATTTGTAATATATTATGTCTCAAAGCTGACTGAAACTGAGCCAGGATAGCTACTTCTTTTCAGTTTACATTTGACAGGTTGAAAGAAAAGCAACCATATCTACTTGTTTCACACATGTCACACAGCCAAATATCTGAAGGTGATGGTCCACTTTTGTTTCCAAACTTAGGCATGTTTTAGGGTGGACAGAGACCAAACCCAAATGCCAAATGTATATCATTCTTTCGTGCACGTACAAAAAATGTATGATTAGATTTAAGTTTATTTTAATTTTATTAATTTTCTTTGCTGTATTTTTTTTTGTAACATGTGATGAACAATAAAGATTTCATGTATTTATCTATCTATCAATCCCTACCCCTACCCTAAGTACCTATCGTGCACCCAAAGGTCCTGGGTGTACAAGTTTTTCCCGTATATAATCAGAAAAACCTCAGATTTTGATATTTTTTTTGCTTTTTTATATAATTTAACATTAGAAAGAAAGTGCGTTTTATATAACGAAAGATTAATCTGTTATAGGTATTGAACATGTATTGAAGTTATATGAATACTAGCCGCGCCCCGGGGTTCTGCTCCCGCAGGAATTTTGGTATAAAAAGTATCTGTTTTGACACAAGGATGGAATTTCTAATGAGGCCGAAATATGTTGCTCTTTATTTCATTCAGGCGCTTGAACGGTCCCATGCCCATTCAGTGCTACAGCAATATGTATGCGAAATTTCAGGAAGATTGGTTTATTAGATAAAGCTGAATAGGTAACAAACAAATACAAACTCACTTTCGCATTTGTAATTAGTTGGGGATGGAATAAATAGGGATAAGAACATTGCACCATGCATGCAATCACAAAAAGGCCGATACGAGAAGATGCTACACCTAGCCGACGAGGTTTCATTTCAAAAGTATAGGTAAGAATTGTGAACAGAGATGTTGTAAGTAGTTTTAAGTTACTTCAGACCCACCGGATATATCACTGGTGGTACGGTGGGTCATTTTATGTGTTCAGATATTTTTTTTAAACCTCCTGTTAGAATAAGCTGCGCAAAAATTTCAAGACAAAATATGTGACTTGACTATTTATTGCTACTACTAAATCAACAGGCGTTCATATTTCAAATTGTTGTACGAGGTTGGCATGGCACCTACTACTAACTAATTTTAAATGCTAATTGAAAGTTTTTGGCAATTCGTAAAACAGCCGTTCGTAGCCCGTGGTCCTACACAAAGGTGGTTCGCAGATCCTGTCATCAGGGCGGCGGACCATTTGCCGTTCAGTGTCATAATAAGTTACTCTTCAGATGCAGAGCACCCTCGCCCAGGGCATGTTCCTGTCGGGCGGCCGCGGCGCCTACCCCGGGGCTCCGCTGCAGGGCCCGCTGGCTTACTTGGAGAAAACTGCTACTAATATAGGTATTTAACATTTACTTTAGGAGATTGAATGCCCAACTTTCGTAACTTTGTGTTAACTGTATGTGTTGTTGTGGCTGCAAATAAATTAAAAAATGTTTACATTCAGGACAAAAATAATGCGCTGGCCGTGTCTGATTTGAAAAAATTAATATGGCAATGGTCGACTCGACCAGAAGTCCAATAACGCTCTTCTCTTACTGAAAAATCCAAACACACTTTCGTTTAAGGTAAACCCGCCCAGTATCGACCACTGCCTTCTATCTATGGGCCACAAGTGGCCTGATATAATTTCAGCGGCAATGGAGGCATACACTCCAATAAAAATTGTTGAAAATTCAGCCACGTAATAAATATTTTCTGAATAAGTGTATACACAAGTATTATTAAAGACCTACGCAGGTCTTTAAAATCTACTTGCCTACCTATATTCAATGTTACAGATATGGTGGGGCTTGGCGATGGACGAAGGTGACGCGGTCGCGGGAGGGGCAGGGGTCGCGGCCGAGGCAGAGGTCGAGGTGAAACAAAAAATTATATTCTTAAATCTCAAAAAAATTGATAAAGGAGTATAAATAACACTCCTTTTTGTTCAGTCGTGTAAAAAAAATTTGGGGGCGTATTTCAGGTCGCGGCGCATCCCCTGAGTACGGCGGCAGCATGACCCCTCCATAGCGCGCCCCCTCCCGCGCTACAGCACTCAACTGCGCCCGCGCATATACACATACATACACATTTATATTACAGCTGTGTAACGGTCAACTTGTTTCTTGTGCTGGCTCATTACCATTGATCGGTGTAGATTAATTTTATGTACAGTAGTGGACTTAGATACCTACCTGCCTGCGCCAGTGGTCATTACGGTTCTGACTCAAAGCAGACAACGGTGGATCCAGGATTTTTTCTGGGGGGGGCACAAGTGGTGGACTATGAATATTGGGGGGGGGGGGGGTGCAACAAATCGACATTCGTCCTGCCTAGCGATGTGCCGCCGAGAAATTTCCTGTTCCCGAACATTTCTTTCCTTGATAATTTTCGAAATTCTTAGAAATTTCTCGGGTTTTCAACTTTCCGCTATGTCTTTGAAAATTTCGGAAACGGCACATCACTAGTCCTGCCTGATGCTGTCTGGGGGGGGGGCACGTTTCTGTTATTTCTTAATTTGATATGCACTGTCATGGAATCTCCCTCCACAGTAGGTACACAAAAAAGCAGTCTGGGGGGGCACGTGCGTGCCCCCGTGCCCCCCCCCCTAAATCCGCTACTGGCGCCAGTGGTCATTACGGTTCTGATTCTGACTCAAAGCAGGGGCGTAGCTATCGCTGTATCAGCCAGGCGTATAATTAAACGGGGCCCCCGTGCTACATAGATCCAGTGTCGTAAAAGTCAGGGGCCTAGTTGGAAAGGGCACTTTGCCACCCCTGCCATGCCACCAAAGCCTGCCACTCCACTCTATAGTTACGCCACTAGGGCATTCTGTAATTTGTATGACGCTCATAATAGTGCTAATTTTGTTTAATAATTTAGTTCAACAAAGTCACAACACAACACAACAATATGGTATTAAAATCGTAAGGTTATTGTTCATATTTTACCACTGTTTATTTCGATACTGACTCACACAAGCTAGTGAGTGACTCAGTGGGTGGTACTAGGTGGTCCCACCCAGTCCCAGGTTCAAGTATCATTTCATATAACGTTACAGTAAGCAATTGAAGTGATCTTTTACACAGACAGTAAAGAATTCTGTTGAAAGAGTCTAGAAATAGCTATGCGGGCGCGAGTTGTCGACAAACAAACAACAAGTTTTTTTTAAATACTTTGGTACTGAGTGGTACTATAAAAACATATGTAGAATATAATATGATACCTACCTACTTATATAAATTTTATTGGTATTCACAACCTGTATAAAAATGTTTAGGTGCACAAGTAAATGTATGAACTAAAAAATAACTTCATTATTATGTACTTACTATTTAACTGTTTGGAACCAGTATCCGTATAAAATAAACTATTCATATTCTGTTTTCTTTTTATTTCTCACTGCAGGCATTTTAAAATATTATAAATACGAAAGTCTGTCTGTCTGTTTATGCTTTCACTGAAGGCGAGGCTGGAAGGATTTTAATGAAATTTGGTATAGATAGTAAAAGCCCCAAGATCATACATAGGGTTTTTTTTCAAAAATCAACCTCCAAGAGGCTCCAACGGGAGGGAAGTGAAAGTTTGTATGAATGAAAGTGTGTTACTTTTTGCCGCGGGCGCAGACGCGGGCAACATCTAATTCATGCTTTAAAAATGACAATAACATCTATTTACATGTAAACTCCAATAAATATTAATTCTAATTGTACCTAGTGATATCATCGAGATTTATGATCGAGATAGTTATGTACATGTAGGTAGGTAGGTACCTACTAACTACATTTATCTCGATGCATGATACAAAGTGTTGCTTTTATAACCTAGATGACTTTCTTAGACCGTGAAAACAGGGTTGGTGTACGATTATTTAGCTTAGGTACCTACTTACTTTGGTATAAGATATTTTATTTATTTTATTCCATTAGCCACACACATCACGATAGCTCAAACCTTCGTAAAAGCCAGATAACGATAACGGTAGCTGCAGAGCATGTACAGTCAGCTGCAGGAAACTGACCCCCTATCTTACGACCGAATCCTATTAGACCGAGAGGTCACGGGAATTTTCGTAACGATCAGGGAAACGGATAGACTTGCTTTTATGGGTTGTAGAGTAGTCCCCTAATGTGAATGATGTCGGTCTGCCGGCTCTCAGTGGTAGCTTCTTCGAGCTATAGGGCCTGGAAGGTGCTTCATTGTTGCGAAAAAAAAACGATCTGAGAAATGGTTAGTTTTAGTACATATTCAAAGTATGGCATCTCCGCATGTGAAACAAGTTGGTCTGCCGGCTGTCAGTGGTTGCATTTTAGAGCTATGAGGCGCGCAAGTCACTGCATAGTTACAAAAAAAAAACGATAAGAGAAATGGTTAGTTTTAGTACCAATTGGAAGAATGGTGTATCCACAGATGAAACGAGTTGGTCTGCCGGCTGTCAGTGGTTGTATTTCAGAGCTATCATCGTTCACGTAAGTCGCTTATTTAAGGAAAAAGTCTAAAAAAACATTAAAAAGCGGGAAAATAGGCGAATTTTTCTAGTTCATGCCAGCCGCTGTCGTATCTACGTATGTTTGACCCAACCTCAAACTTCGATCGCCTCTAGAGAAAAAAAGGTTTTCTTCAGAAAATCTACGTCGATATTGGTAAAAACTGATTATGTATTTCATTTTTGATCTTAATAAGAAGACTTTTTATTAATACTATTTTTGCTAACATTGCATTCTTTTAATAGGTACTAAAACTGACCATTTCTCTTACCGTTTTTTTTTTGTAACTAAGCAGTGACTTTCGCGCCTCATAGCTCTGAAATGCAACCACTGACAGCCGGCAGACCAACTTGTTTCACATGCGGAGATGCCATACTATGAATATGTACTAAAACTAACCATTCCTCAGATCGTTTTCTATTTTTTGCAACAATAAAGCTCATTTTAGCCTAAATAGCTCAAAGTGGCAACCACTGGTAGCCGGCAGACCAACTTGTTTCACATGAGGAGATGCCATATTTTGAATATGTACTAAAACTAACCATTTCTCTGATATATTTTTTTTCAACAATGAAGCCCCTTCCAGGCCCTAGGTATAGCTCGAAGTGGCAACCACTGAAGGCCGGCAGACCTACTTGTTTCACCTGAGGAGACACCATTCTTTCAATAAGAGCTAAAACTGACCATTTCTTTTACCGTTTTATTTCGTAACTATGCAGTGACTTTCGCGCCTCATAGCTCTGAAATGCAACCACCGACAGCCGGTAGACCAACTTGTTTCACATGCGGAGATACCATACTTTAAATATGTACTAAAATTTACCATTCCTCAGATCGTTTTCTATTTTTTGCAACAATGAAGCTCCTTCTAGCCTTTATAGCTCAAAGTGGCAACCGCTGACAGCCGGCAGACCAACTTGTTTCACATACGGAGATGCCATACTTTGAATATACAAGGTGTAACGGAATACCTATATCCATATCGATTGTGCTAACTGTGATAATGGTTTTAAACTAGTTCCAGACATTTTTAGTCTTGTATGTTTATGATTTAATTTTTAATTTTAAGAAAACCATACAGGCACACATTTTTCCAATTTGAATTGGCACAACACTATTCACCACTATGACAGTAAACAGCTGTTGAATTCAAGGTCAATCATCTACAACTATCAAAATTAAATCACACCTCCTTGATTCGGCGCCTGGTATTGTAATAAATTAGAATTTGCAAAAAAGGTTCCGCACTCTTATTTGCAAATGTCTGTATGTCTGAAGATTTGACATTCTGACAAGATAAAAAAAGGGTTTGACCAAATTTTCAAATGAACTCTGAATAAGGCGTCGCTTCTACCTTGTTAGGCTGATATGTGATCCTAGTAAGGTCAAAAACTAAATTTAAAAAATATCGTCTTCATGGAACATAACAATAAAATTAAAAGTAATATTGGTTTAATACAAGGAATCCATGGAACAATGGGAGGTTCATTTGGAAAAATATCTTAATTATCAGCAACACCGACTTCGTGGAGGTCCGTGTTGCTCTAAATAGGATATTTATTTATTTTGTACTAGGACGGCATAATCAAAAAGGTGGTGTGAGTTTGGCTAATAAAAGACGGGACTGGACTTTTTCCGAAAATGTACCTGGCAGGACAGCACCAATATTAAAAAGTAACTGTCAATATTAGCCTGAGTTGTTGACTTGTCAAAGTGAAAAATATTTATGCGAGTTATTTGATTTCTAATTAAAAACATGATGAAAACACTGAAAAGCGACTTGCGAATGGTTTTTTTTACAATGATTAATCAATTTAAAGTAAAGTAAAATTGAAAAATTCCCGCCGCTGCTGTGCTGCGCCGCTCTGCACGTGTAGGCAGTTTCTTTGTGAAAACATTGGTATAAACTGTCAAAAGGTGACGAAAGCGGATACTGCTCAAAGTACCAGGTTTTCATAGTAACCAAGAAGGTGAAATAATTTGTGTTGTGATATGTGTGTGAGCAGTGCAGAGGCAACCTTGACATTGAAATATCCTGAATAGTGATGTGCAGTGTTTGTTTACATGGAAAAGATTTCGTTTTATCATTTATTTTTTTAACACTCCTTTTTAAAAGTGCTGAAAATAATCTGAAACTTCACATAAAGGATCTACCCACTGTAACGAATCTTTCCACTTTGTATAGTAATACCCTTACCGTTACACCTTGTATACTAAAACTAACCATTCTTGGGATCGTTTTCTATTTTTTGCAACAATGAAGCTCCTTCTAGCCTTTATAGCTCAAGGTGGCAACCACTGACAGCCGGCAGACCAACTTGTTTCACATGCGGAGATGCCATACTTTGAATATATACTAAAACTAACCATTTCTCTGATCGTTTTTTTTTTTCGCTACAATGAAGCCCCTTTCAGCCCCTATAGCTCAAAGTGACAACCACTGACAGCCGGCAGACCAACTTGTTTCACATACGGAGATGCCATACTTTGAATATGTACTAAAACTAACCATTTATCTGAGCATTTTTTTTCGCAACAATGATTCCAGGCTCTAGAGCTCGAAGTGGTAACCACTGAAAGCCGGCAGACTGACTCGTTAACCTGTGGAGACACCATTCTTCCAATAGGTACTAAAACTGACCATTTCTTTTACCTTTTTTTTTCGTAACTATGCAGTGACTTTCTCGCCTCATAGCTCTGAAATTCAACCACTGACAGCCAGCAGACCAACTTGTTTCACATGCGGAGATGCCATACTTTGAATATATACTAAAACTAACCATTTCTCTATCGTTTTTTTTTCGCAACAATGAAGCCCCTTCCAGCCCCTATAGCTCAAAGTGGCAGCCACTAACAAAGTGGCAACCACTAACAGCCGGCAGACCAACTCGTTTCACATGCGGAGATGCCATACTTTGAATAAGTAAAGGTGAAACGAGTTGGTCTGCCGGCTCTCAGTGGTTGCCACTTCGAGCTTGTTGCGAAAAAAAAATGATCAGAGAAATTGTTAGATTTATTACATGTTCAAAGTATGGCATCTCCGCATGTGAAACAAGTTGGTCTGCCGGCTGTCAGTGGTCGCATTTCAGAGCGATGATGCGCGAAAGTCACTGCATAGATACGAAATAAAACGGTAAAAGAAATGGTCAGTTTTAGTACCTAATGAAAGAATGGTGTCTCCACAGGTGAAACAAGTTGGTCTGCCGGCCTTCAGTGTTTGCCACTTCGAGCTATACCTAGGGCCTAGAAAATTGCCTTGAGGAAATGGCCTTCATTGTTGCAAAAAAAAAATTATCAGAGAAATGGTTAGTTTTAGTACATATTCAAACTATGGCATCTCCGCATGTGAAACAAGTTGGTCTGCCGGCTGTCAGTGGTTGCATTTCAGAGCGATGATGCGCGAAAGTCACTGCATATTTACGAAAAAAAACGGTTAGAGAAATGGTCAGTTTTAGTATCTATTGAAAGAATGGTGTCTCCACAGGTGAAACAAGTTGGTCTGCCGGCCTTCAGTGTTTGCCACTTCGAGCTATACCTAGGGCCTGGAAAATTGCCTTGAGGAAAATGGCCGTCATTGTTGCAAAAAAAATTATCAGAGAAATGGTTAGGTTTAAAACATATATTCAAAATATAGCATCTCCGCATGTGAAACAAGTTGGTCTGCCGGCTGTCAGTGGTTGCCACTTTGAGCTATAGGGGCTGAAAGGGGCTTCATTGTAGCGAAAAAAAAACGATCAGAGAAATGGTTAGTTTTAGTATATATTCAAAGTATGGCATCTCCGTATGTGAAACAAGTTGGTGTGTCGGCTGTCAGCGGTTGCCACTTTGAGCTATAAAGGCTAGAAGAAGCTTCATTGTTGCAAAAAATAGAAAACGATCCGAGGAATGGTTAGTTTTAGTATATATATTCAAAGTATGGCATCTCCGTATGTGAAACAAGTTGGTCTGCCGGCTGTCAGTAATTGCCACTTTGAGCTATAGGGGCTGAAAGGGGCTTCATTGTAGCGAAAAAAAAAACGATCAGAGAAATGGTTAGTTTTAGTATATATTCTAAGTATGGCATCTCCGTATGTGAAAAAAGTTGGTCTGCCGGCTGTCAGTGGTTGCCACTTTGAGCTATAAAGGCTAGAAGGAGCTTCATTGTTGCAAAAAATAGAAAACGATCCGAGGAATGGTTAGTTTTAGTATATATTCAAAGTATGGCATCTCTGTATGTGAAACAAGTTGGTCTGCCGGCTGTCAGTATTTGCCACTTTGAGCTATAAAGGCTAGTAGGAGCTTCATTGTTGCAAAAAATAGAAAACGATCCGAGGAATGGTTAGTTTTAGTATATATTCAAAGTATGGCATCTCCGTATGTGAAACAAGTTGGTGTGCCGGCTGTCAGCGGTTGCCACTTTGAAGTATAAAGGCTAGAAAAAGCTTCATTGTTGCAAAAAATAGAAAAAGATCCGAGGAATGGTTAGTTTTAGTATATTTTCAAAGTATGGCTTCTCCGTATGTGAAACAAGTTGGTCTGCCGGCTGTCAATAGTTGCCACTTTGAGCTATAGGGGCTGAAAGGGGCTTCATTGTAGCGAAAAAAAAACGATCAGAGAAATGGTTAGTTTTAGTATATATTCAAAGTATGGCATCTCCGTATGTGAAAAAAGTTGGTCTGCCGGCTGTCAGTGGTTGCCACTTTGAGCTATAAAGGCTAGAAGGAGCTTCATTGTTGCAAAAAATAGAAAACGATCCGAGGAATGGTTAGTTTTAGTACATATTCAAAGTATGGTATCTCCGCATGTGAAACGAGTTGGTCTGCCGGCTGTCAGTGGTTGCATTTCAGAGCTATGAGGCGCGAAAGTCACTGCATAGTTACGAAATAAAACGGTAAAAGAAATGGTCAGTTTTAGCTCTTATTGAAAGAATGGTGTCTCCACAGGTGAAACAAGTTGGTCTGCCAGCCTTCAGTGGTTGCCACTTCGAGCTATACCTAGGGCCTGGAAAGGGGCTTCATTGTTGAAAAAAAAAATATCAGAGAAATGGTTAGTTTTAGTACATATTCAAAATATGGCATCTCCTCATGTGAAACAAGTTGGTCTGCCGGCTATCAGTGGTTGCCACTTTGAGCTATTAAGGCTAGAAGGAGCTTCATTGTTGCAAAAAATAGAAAACGATCTGGGGAATGGTTAGTTTTAGTACATATTCAAAGTATGGCATTTCCGCATGTGAAACAAGTTGGTCTGCCGGCTGTCAGTGGTTGCATTTCAGAGCTATGAGGCGCGAAAGTCACTGCTTAGTTACGAAAAAAAAAACGGTAAGAGAAATGGTCAGTTTTAGTACCTATTAAAAGAATGCAATGTTAGCAAAAATAGTATTAATAAAAAGTCTTCTTATTAAGATCAAAAATGAAATACATAATCAGTTTTTACCAAAATCGACGTAGATTTTCTGAAGAAAACCTTTTTTTCTCTAGAGGCGATTTTTTTCCCCACAGTGCGGTGGTGCGCAGCGCAAGTTTGAGGTTGGGTCAAACATACGCAGATACGACAGCGGCTGGCATGAACTAGAAAAATTTTTTTAGACTTTTTCCTTAAATAAGCGAGTTACGTGAACGATGATAGCTCTGAAATACAACCACTAACAGCCGGCAGACCAACTCGTTTCATCTGTGGATACACCATTCTTCCAATTGGTACTAAAACTAACCATTTCTCTTATCGTTTTTTTTTCGTAACTATGCAGTGACTTGCGCGCCTCATAGCTCTGAAATGCAACCACTGACAGCCGGCAGACCAACTTGTTTCACATGCGGAGATGCCATACTTTGAATATGTACTAAAACTAACCATTTCTCAGATCGTTTTTTTTTCGCAACAATGAAGCACCTTCCAGGCCCTATAGCTCGAAGAAGCTACCACTAAGAGCCGGCAGACCGACATCATTCACATTAGGGGACTACTCTACAACCCATAAAAGCAAGTCTATCCGTTTCCCTGATCGTTACGAAAATTCCCGTGATCGCTTAGACTATATCTATCTCATGAGTTTGTACATAGGTACAACTGAGCAGTATTTCAATTTATTTATCGAGTTCGCGTCGATGTCGACGGAAAATGAGGTGGAGGGTTTGTGTTCCAAGCCGGCCACGGAAAGTTTCTGGGGTTTCTATAAACGGCGAATTTTTAGAAAATTTGGTCTATTTTATTTATTACACATAAATATTTTGATTGCCACTTTGAAAAGTTAAATAGAATGCGCTACGAGCAGAACGACCTATTTGATTATTTTGTGATAATGACGAAATAGGAAGAAAGACTTGAAACACAAAACCTCGACCTTTAATGACACAGTGTGTACGTACATTTTGAGGAGGCAGGGTAGGTAACAAAATGTTACAAACATTTTAATTTACCCTAAAATAATGGAGCTCATGAGCTGAAAGTGTGATTTGTAGCTTTATCATTTGCATAATTAAAAATGATAGTTGTTTTAAATAACGTAAAAAAAAAAACTTCCCAAGTTTTCAACTTTAAGCTAGGCCGAATTACATAAATCCATGAGTTAAATAAAAAACATAATACAGAGTGAATTCTAAATCGTTATTCATTCTACTAAAAGTGAAAGTTACTACTCATGATGATATAAGCAATTTTTAAAAGGGACCGACTTAATCCGACCGAAAAAAAATCAGCTGTTCCATGCTATTTTACTAACCTACTCGTCCAAAATGTATGGAACAGCAGATTTTTTTTTCGGAGTCGGATTAAGTCAGTCCCATTCCCATACAGTCAAAAAGTTGCTTATAATCATCATGAGTATTTTCACTAGTAGAAAGAATGTCAATGATTCACCCTGAATGTATACACGAAGTGGCGAATTCATTCACGTGAAAATACATTCGTGCGTGTCACGATATTATGAATATATACTCACGCGAACGAGGTCGCGGCTTCCGCTAGTACTTATCAAGAATATTTATATATTTTGTCAGTTAAAGCAACGCTCCATAAAGGCATGTATAAACGTCAGTCAATTTATGGTGAAATGTCATTGTAATGACATAAGTAGTGGTAAGTAACTTTTTTGTTTTTTATGTAAAAAAATATTTGGCAAAAATAATTCCCTTACCTGGCAACACTAGCCTTTGTTTGACTTCAAGCAGATGACTATTGTTTTTATCGTTCGTTTAGTAATCTTTGGACGCTGTCAATTGCTAGTCAGATAAATAAATCGTGAATAGATTACTTGAGTGTCTACCTATATTCGCAGACTATTGGTGTACTTATCAGTTTAGTTCCAATCGTTGTTGGAAGCTCCCTTCTGCGCCAGTGTGTGTAAAGGTTGCTGTTTCAACATCACGCTTCCCCACGTTTGATTTAATTGCAATTTTCATTGAAATCAGTCTTAATTAACTAGGTGAGTGTTCTTTATTTTTTACAGTATTCTACAACACCTGACGTCTCAATCAATACCCTTTTATAATACTCCAATTTCACGTGGTATAAAGCTGTGTCTTGTTGGTGCATTGAATCACAAATCAATCAAGTTTATACACAAAGATTTGAGTTGTAAGGTATGTCTTTGTATAGCAAGAATTTATTGTCTGTCAACAAATATTTCGATGTCTGTCAATCATAAATTTTCTTAATTTGGCACATCAAAATACTTTTATCGACAATATCTCGATGATTTGGCATTTGTTTAGCTTGTATGTAGTGAAGCTTGTAATACAAGCAAAAATTATGTCAATCTTTAGTGATTTAGTTAAACAATGGTTTTTTTTTTCTTTTTTTTTTGGGTTGACATGTAGCTTATGTTAAAAGTAGTTTAGTCTTGATGGCTCATTAATGTTTATCAAAATATGTAAAACAAATTAGGTATCATAAGGTTACTAGCTCTAAGGATTTTTACCGCTATTGCTAATGAAATAGATATTTTTAATGCAAGTTTCTCGAAAGTCATGGTAGTCATTCAGAACTATAAAGAAATACAATGACTTTTGTACCTACCTACCCATTTATGTTTTTGTTTTTTTAGTTATTTACATATAGAATACCAATAAAATTACTTTAGTGTGTACAATGTATTGATGTTATTATTTTTTTAAATAAATAAATCATGTTATAAATAACATTTGCAAAATTAAAATATCTGAGAAATATCTGATTCTACAAACCCAAATTCCTAGATGGTAGTCAAGTAATTTTTTTTTTAATTCACAGCATCATGAAATCTGTTCTTGGACTTTTCGCCTGCATGCTTGTCGGAGCTTTGGCCCTTGACGAGTGCTACCAGGATGTGTCTCTGGATTGCAGCCAGGCTTCAGATGGCTTGAGTAAGTTTTTTTTATTTTTTAACTAGCGTGTAAGTGTTGTGTCCCACTCACGCCCCACTGCTGGGCAAAGGCCTCCCCCTTTTTCTTCCACTCGTCTCTCTAAGTAAAGAAAAAGGGGAGTAGTAAGTAAGTTTTATTAAAAAATATTTGTTAATAACTTACATCTATGGTACATTATAGTCATCATAATTATATAATAATAATATATATATAATATTAAGCTCAAAAGCTTATTCCCTGGTGATAAGGGTTATTATTAACTAACTAAATAGTAACATGATGGTTAATTAACTTATCCACAATTATTTCAGAACAAGATGAGTCTAGTAAGTATAAGTACTTATTCAAAATCAAAGTATTTTTTTTGTTTTTAAATATGCTTTTAATGACACTTTTAATCGTCATATACTTAACTAGGTGACATAAAAAATTACTTATAGCTGTTTTTGTATCTTTGCATGATAATGATATTAAGTACTTTTGAATTTGATATTCTATGACTTGGAAAATTATATTAAAATGATACAAAATCTTTCAGAACAAGATAATTCTTGTAAGTATACATTACTCTTACCTATGAATGATAATGATATATGACATTAAAATGGTTTATTTTTAATGAAATTTGGCTATAATTGAGAATCTGCAATTTTGAGAATCTAATATTATGCGAATGAAGGTTAAACACATATATAATTTGGGTTTCTATTGTATTAATGAATCAGATGCTTTGTATTCATTTATTTCTCCTTGTAATAAGTTACTTTCCACTAATTTACTTTTTGTTCAATTTTAATTATATCATACTGATTGTTGAAGCTTATAAATTATGTTTTTTTGTGTAACTTAATAGTTACTAATGCATAAGCATATAATCCGAAATAAAGATTATTTCTATTATGACGACCACCGTGGTGCAGTGGTAAAGACCTTGTCTCAGAACCAGGGGGTCCTGGGTTCGATCCCGGTCAGGTCAAGATGGAAAATGATCTTTTTCAGATTGACCTGGGTCTTGGATGTTTTATCTATATATGTATTTGTTATAGAATTATTTGTGGCTAGCTCAATCTGTGTGATTTGTCCGTATATATTTATTTATTATTATTATATGTATATAAGTATTTATATGTATATCTAAAATATCTATGTACCTGTCTATTTCTTATTTTATCTTTTCAGATAGAAGATTGCGTGAGTAATAACACTTATGTTTCAGTATGCAATAGTAGGATACACATTAGTTCACAAATCACAACATATATGTTTTATATGTATTTATTTGCAACTGTATCATCTTTATTTAATTCAAAATATACCAGGATAGTGTTACTTCAGCAAAATTGTTTTTCTGCAAGTAACTATGATTATAATACACAATAATTTTGCTATTTGCTATTTTTAACCTCTTAAGGGGTGGAATTTCTCAATATTTCTGCAAAATTAGATGTTTTTGCATTCGGCAGTTTCGTCTCTGCGTTGATATACCATCAGTCATCATCCAATTTCATATAGATAGCAGATATACATATACGATCATATCTTAACAGCGGAATATTTTGCTGGGGTAACGAACTACGAACTAAATACGCAGTAATATCGAGCATAGGTACTCAAATCTGTGACGTCATTCATTTTTGTTTGTCCTCCAATATTCTACTATCCATAGACTCATACACCTATAATAACCGTCTTATTCATAAAAAAGTTTACGAACATTTTAGTTAAAATATGTTTTTTCTCGTTCTTTCAATGTCAAATATTAGAAAGAGAGATAAGGACAAAACTTATTTTAACTAAAACGTTCGTAAACTTTTTCATGAATAAGGCGTATAATAGAAGAATATTGAAGGACAAACAAAAATGGATGACGTCATCGTTTTGAGTATGACTTGCTCACATATTACATTCGGTAACTTTAGTCTATGCTACTATCTATCTATAAAATAGGTACATATTATTCACTCTTTTTCGTATATAAATATTGTTTACCATAAATATATTTTACTAGCATGGGCGCGGTACTTTGTTCACGTGGGAATTTTGGGAAACCCTCTCTTAGTGCTCCCCTACACTCCCTAAGGAACCTTCATGACAAATTTCAGCTTCCTACGCCCAGTAGTTTTAGCTGTGCGTTGTCTGTCAGTAACGGAAGAATTTTATATTATATGTATGTATGTATATTAATCTTCGCTTCGCTTCGCGATATCTTCTCGTCCAAAATACCGCAGTGTCAAGACTAAGGTCTTTGACCAGTGTGTGTTGCCAGTGATGACATACGGAACAGAGACGTGGTCGCTTACTATGGGCCTCATAAGAAGGCTCAAGGTCACCCAAAGGGCGATGGAGCGCGCTATGCTCGGAGTTTCCCTGCGTGATCGAATCAGAAATGAGGAGATCCGTAGGAGAACTAAAGTAACCGATATAGCCCGCAGAATCGCCAAACTTAAGTGGCAGTGGGCGGGGCACATAGCTCGCAGAACAGATAGCCGTTGGGGCAGAAAAGTTCTCGAGTGGCGACCACGAACCGGAAAACGTAGTGTTGGCAGGCCTCCCACTCGGTGGACCGACGACCTGGTGAAGGTCGCGGGTTGCGCATGGATGCGGGCAGCGCAGGACCGGTCGTTGTGGAAATCCTTGGGGGAGGCCTTTGTCCAGCAGTGGACGTCTTTCGGCTGAGAGAAGAAGAGAAGATGTATATTAATATATATGGACTCTATTTTACATGTTGTTCCAAATATGTGAAAACTAAATAACTTTTTAAGAGACATAAAAAAAATGATTTTTTTTTCTTACTCTATGCTTATTTTTGTCCCATCCCATCATTCAATCATTATATTTAAGGCAAGATTTTGGTGTGGAATATACTAAAGCATGGTGTGATTGATACATTAATAAATAGGGGACCGGACAAGATAATAAAATAACAGTACATTATAGAAACAAATAAACCTATGATAAGCAAAAGGTGGCTTTATAGCAATATGCAATCTCTTCCAGATGAAAGGTACCCTATGTCCTTCTCCGTACTTCTAACTATGTGTATGCGAAATTTCAGGAAGATTGGTTCAGTAGATAAAGCGTGAAGAGGTAACAAACAAACAAACTCACTTTCGCATTTATAATATGTATAAGCTAATTTTGCGACTTTTCTGCATGAGTTTATTCTCCAATTAATTTACTACAGGTCAAATGTTTGTGGGAATTAATTTTCTAGGACATCATGAGTACATTTTAGCATGGGGCCACAGATTTTGATATACTCATGGGGCGTTGTGGTTTTGTTATATCTTGGAAAATTGTGGTGTTATTCTTTAATTGATGATTCTATTATTCTAAGATTATTCAAAGATGCACCAAATCCGGTCCCCTACAATAATTGCATCTCTTTAAACAAGTGCATCGATTGATCAAGTCACTATAACCATCGCATGTTATAAATAACATAAAAAATTCACAGCTCTTCAAAGGTGCAACGCAAAATATGCCGAATACGGTCGCCACGGCAACGTTGCAACAGAACTGCAAGCGTACGCGAACTTGCATTTGGAGAGGTCCTTCGAGTATCTCCTGTCCGCATCGTACTTCAACAACTACCAAACCAATCGCGATGGTTTCCATAAGCTGTTCAAGAAACTGTCCGATGATGCTTGGGCGAAGAGTATTGATATCATCAAACATGTTACATTGAGAGGTAAGGTTTTGCATTTTTGTACTTTTTTAGGCTATAATGATTCATGTCTTATATAGCTGAATTTGTAAAGATTGGCAAAATTTCTGCCTTCTGGACTGTTGGTTTGGTTCCATCGCTAGGTTCCCCTGGTAAGTCCAGTCTACTGGTGATTACTCATGGATATGAGCAATTTTTTATATGGGACCAACGCTGGTATCTCAAAAAAATCTGCTGGTGTCCATAGACATCGGTGATTGCTTACCATCAAGCAACCTGCATGTAGTTTGCCTACTTTTCTTTAAATAAAAACTATTTTACAAAATCACTTCAAACAATTTAATCAATTACTCGCTCGTAATGTATTGAACAGCTGATTTTTTTTGAGATTTCATAGACGGTCAAATTTGAGTGCTTTCACTAATAGTATGGATGCCAATTATATAAAATTCACCTGTATATATGTATAGCATATATATAACGGAGAAGGCAATGGCAAACCACTCCGTTAACAATGCCAAGATAGTTGTTGTGTGTGTTTCATTCCATATAATGACCACGACCCTCAGTCTTGAGAAATACCACTAAAGGAGGATATCTATAGCATACTCGTATATCAGCATTTTCCTTAAAGTTTTCAACATCTAACAGGTGATGAAATGAACTTCTCTCAGCGCTGTAAGTACACTGGATAATTATAATAACTATAATTATATGGGTAGTATTTTATTTACTTTTTCGGGGTACAACGGGGTTTGTCAACTCCTTCCTTCTTCCACACTCTGATAGGTCATTGTTCGTTATTGTGTGTTATATAAAAAGTCTAAATAAATAGTTCCCTTTAGTTACATCTTTATTACACGACTGACCAAAAAAGGAGTGTTATGTTTTCAGGGTTCATGTATGTATGTAAGTATGTATGTATGTATGTAAGTTTCTTTATTCCACCATAAGTCCTGAACGGCTTAACAGATTTTGATGTTAGAGGTATTTTGAGATTCCTTGCATTCCTCCGAGTGACATAGGCTATATGACGTCATCATAAAAACAAAATGGCGTATTAAAAGCAAGAGCAAAAAAATAAAATTAGATCAATCTTATCGAGTGGGGTATCAAATTGAAGGGCTTTAAAAGGCGATTTCAAAAATGTATATAACGTATATGTTTGTATGTACTTTTTGAGTAAAAACTTGTCAGTCGTGTTTTTTATTTTTAATAATTAGCTTGTTTCATCAAGTGGACGCGTCCGCAGAGTGTACACGGTGTAGATAGATAGATTAAAGATTGATTCTCAAGACTCAACCATTCTTCAGATTCTTCTTGGCGTGTCGATGCCATTCCAACGATCATATTGTACCCGAAAAGTGTTCTGCCACTTTTACGGCCTTATCGGTGGCGGCTATCAGGTCCTCCCGAGTGCAGGCGTTAGGCCACAAGGGGCAGGACAACAAATGCTCCATAGTTTGGGGAGAGACATCACACTCGCACACATTTTGTGAGTTAGGTATAAACTCCCAGCTAGCCAGGCTGTCCTTACACGGGCCCACTTGGGTTCGCAGCCTATTGAGCGTCTTCCAGGTAGGCCAAGGCAGGTCTTGGACAGGGGGTAGTTCCTCTCGCGGAGTGACAAAGTTGGCTACAGCGTGATCTCTCCCAAAGTATGGATCTAGCCTCCTTCTGATTGCTAGGTCGGTTCCTGGAGTCGCCGGGATAATAAGGGATTTTATAAGAACTGCGGAAGGAAAAGAAGATGGACAGAGATGAGTTAGGGGAGGCTTTTGCCCAGCAGTCTTCTGATATCTTTAGCAAGATCAGTATCGGACGTCCGCAGACGACGACTGATAGTGTGCACAGCTTCTTATTATCAATGTCAAATGTACTGACAAGATATGCTATCGGACGCGTCCACTTCAATCGTCCGCAGACATTGTCCGACAGTTTGCCCGCAGGCTTCGGACCGCAGCTTAAGGCTTTAATGTTTTTCGGGTGACTTAACCTTCTGAAATGGCTATGAAGCTCTTATAGCTCTCTAGGCCTATAGCCTCTCTCTATCATTGTATGCTCTTCTTATTATCAATGTCAAATGTATATAACAAGATATGTTATCGGACGCGTCCACTGCAATCGTCCGCGGACGATGACCGATAGACCGCAGTATAAGGCTTAAATGATTATTGCTTCTGAAATGGCTATGAAGCTCTTATAATAGCTCTCTAGGCCTATAGCCTCTATTGAAGATTATCATTGTATGCTCTTCTTATTATCAATGTCAAATGTATATGACAAGGTAAGTTATCGGACGCGTCCACTGCAATCGTCCGCAGACATTGTCCGATAGTCTGTACGCGCTTAACTTTCTGAAATAAGATTATTCCAGATGAGATAGAAAAATACTAATATAAGAGGAGAAACGGGACAGAAGGCACAGTTGCAGTAAACTGTGCCTCGATCTTGAAAACCCGATACGCTATGAGAGACAAAAAATATTAACGCTCTATCTCGTTTCATACATACATAGAATCACGTCTTTATCCCTTACGGAATAGACAGAGCCAAGAGTCGTGAGACTCGAAGGCCACTCAAGGGCTTTAAACTGGGGATTCCTCCACTCATAGGCGATGGGCTAGCAACCTGTCACTATACCTGAATCTCCATTCCATCAGAGAGCCCACTGTTCAGCTAAGCGTGGCCTATCTCGTTTCTTCTCGTGTATTTCTCCTGTGTGAAAGAAATGGAACATATGGTGGGTTGGTGGGTTAAAGTTTTCTCTGTCTATGGGTTTACGGTCAGCAATTTAGAAATTAGCGTTTTCTGAACAGTCCCTACAGTTTATATTCTGAAGTTGTTTGCGTCACGTAACGATTTTTGGTATGTGTATAATTGTTCAATGATACACATACTGAAAAACGAACAGGGGGTCGATTCCACTACTTACACGCGTAGATATCGTTTCGCAATGAGCGATTTTTGTGACAGCTATATTAAGAAAAAAAATCACTATAAAAAGTTTCAACAGATGGCGTTTTATTGAAAGCCGAGTCGTAATAATGGCTGTACCTATATTGTGCGCTTATTATTGTCAGCCAGAGACAGAAAAAAAATCACATAAAAGTTTGACAGTTGCACAAATCACAATATTGATACTTTTTATTAGGTATTTTTTTTTTAATGCCAATACCGTGCATTTTTGCTTTTTGAATGGTCTCGCCTTTTACTAAGCGCCACCTATGAATTCATCTGGAACTATTTATTTTTTTAATTTGGGTCTTGGAAAATCCCTCATTGTGTCTGTAAAGCCAAAGAAATCATACTAAGCCGACAAGATCTCTATAAGACCTCTATACAAATACAAATATCTTTATTTTCTCTACAATCTTTAGCAGGTAATGTAGTGATAACTACAGAATTATTTTGAACTCCTAACTGGTCAACTTTGCATGTCATATTTTAGGTGAAATAGTTGATATATTGGGATACTATTCCTGTGGCGTATTACCTGCATGATAGGCTCTCGACGCACCACAATAGCAGGCATTCAAATCCATTAGTCTCCAGACAAATTGAATGGGAAAGTGACACACCGGTACACAAATTTCATATGTTGTTTTTACAATACTTATTAAGAAAACAGGGAGACCCGCACATCAAAACGTTCTTTGAGTCACGCCGAAACCATTGGTAGCAATAACTCGACGCGATTTTGTGTACTTACGGAATTATATTGAAAACTAAACATTCATAACAAAACATTCCACGATTAGATTAGACTGTCAACTGAGATCTACAGAGTTGGACGTCTGACATTGACAGCTAGTGACACACGTTCCGTTTTGGGTCCTAACAAACCTTTCTTATCATAAAAAAATAAGAAATCATGGTAGGATTGTTGTAAAATTTTAATTATTCTCCTTTAATATCGTCGACTTAGATTATTATAATATTCAACGAATAAATACCTTATTTAAACATTAGTTCTTTTAAAGAATATTTAAAAGTTGGTTTGATGTGCGTTCGAATTAAGCGAAACGGAGCGCGACAAAATGGAATGTCAAATCGAGTCGAGTCGATTCTCTCTCTTCCTGGATAGGCGCCACGACTAACATGGCTTGAGCAAAATCATTAAATTTTTGGGGTTTTTTCACTTTCGCCGCCCTCGGCTCCCCGTCATGGGACTATAGTTTAACCTTTAGTTTTTAAATCCGCGATACGCGCAAGGACACAGGGGATATTCGCCGCCACGAAGTTGTCGGGAACATGAGCTGTTGATATCCACGTGCCCGCCCGGCCATATGAATTGGCGCTTCCTGGAGTGTCCTCCCATCACCAGAGGGTGCGGTTCTCCCGGACCGTGGACCGCATGCCACGGCGCAGGCCCCGTCGTCGGCGACCCCAAGGCGCAACACACGGATCCTAACCTTATTTCCAAAGGCCGCATCGCCGCCTTCGATCCGATGTCCCCGTAGTGGCTCAGCGCAAACCTCGGAAGGTCCAGCCAGCGTCTACTATCTCGCATGCAACGGAGCGTCGCAGGAGCGCCGTGCCGCTTTGATGACGCGACCAGCACCAGTGCTCGAACCCAACGGATCATAATGGTGAACGGGACAACGTTCTAAGTGCGCACAGACGTTTGTGTACGGACCTGGCCAGGTACCCTATATTTGGTTTATGTTAATTTTAATTTTCTATTGCGGCAAAGACTTAACAGATTTTGGTATTAGTATAACTGCCCGCCTTCAGCGGCTATTGTGTCTATGGAATAAAATGCTATATTCTATCCCAACCACATTGTATTAATGATATCACCCTGCCCATGACTCCCAGGACTTAAGGCTTAATAGACAAGAGGTCCTTGTACTTCAAAAGTACGAGGCTCTATCCTGAGCATTACATCCGGCTCTCTATAAAGTAATTGTTCGTGTATAATCGCACTGCGCAGGGATATTGCCCGTCTTCGCTTCAAATAGTTGGAGACCCCTGCGCACCGCCCAACATACTTATTTTTTTATTTTTTTTATTTTTTATACACGACAATGGCGCCCGAACTACTATATTTTTGAGCCTTTGAGTCCTGTGAGAGTGGCAGTTTTTTCTAAAAAATAGTTTTTAAATTTTTTAAACTCGCTCACTTGTTATTTTGAAATTTTGGTGATATCAGTGACTGTAAAGTTATTATACTTTAGTGTTTGTTAGGTTTATATGCGACAGGGTTGTAAGCATACATTTAATACAATTCATAGTAATTATTATAATATTACTAAATAATATTATAATTAATAATATAATAATTAATATTTTATTTGGGCTTCGCTATGAATAAAAAGCATAGCGCTCAGCCATAATTCCTATTTAATCTCAATTTGAGAGCTAATTTATTTTTATTGACAGGGAGTAACCTGTATCTATTTAGAAATTTATCAATTATTATAACCTATTACATACCCTGACACATATAACCTCACATTTTTGTCAACATGTCGGACGGCGAAAGGGAAGAGCAATATCACGAAGTAAGTGGGGAGGCAAACAAACCACCTACCACTACTACTTCCTCATTTGTTAATACACGACCGCGGGCAGGTGCAATTGACACCCACCCACCCGGCCCTTCCACACTTAAAGCGTTACAACCCACATTGTCTCAACTAGGAGCTCCCGGTTTAGTACGTCAAGCCAACTCAATGGGTAGGACTACCTATGTTACGGAGACTAGGGAAGATGATGAACGCGTTATTCACATATTAAAGGAGGACCATTTGAGGTCGTGGAATTTTAAATTTTCTGGTGACTCAGACGTCACAGATTTTTTCCTTCGAATTGATGATTTTAGGCGTAGTCGAAATACTTCAGAACAGAAAGTACTGAAATGTTTTTCTGACTTACTTAGTGGCAAAGCTTTAGATTATTACAGACATATACGTGATGGAATTTCTACATTGTCAGAATTAGAAGATAATTTTAAGTCATTTTTCACGGCAATTGATAATGACTTTAAATTAGAAAAGTCAATCCGTGAACATCGACGTCAGGTCAATCCTTACACTTTTATATTTTGGAAATGCAAACCATGAATGCGCGGCTAACAAACAAATTAACAGAAACAACTTTATTAGAAATAATAAAACACAACATTTTACCATCATATGGACACTTGTTGGCTGTTGACAATTCTAATAGTATCCAGAATCTTATTGATATTGGCAAACGTTTTGAGGCATACTCAGGTTTCACTAACACAGCTAGCGATTCCAAAAATTCAAAAAAATCAAAACAAATAAATACAGTTAAATTACACAATACAACAAACTTTAATGATAATAAACACAAACAAAATTATAATAGAAACATTAACAATAAACAATTAGAAAATAAATTAATTTGTAACAAATGTAAAAAAATTGGGCATTCATATAAACAATGTCGCACTATACCAGGCATTGTCTGTTTCCGGTGTGGTCAGAAAGACGTGCTAACAAGCACTTGCTCTAAATGTAATGATGGAGATAGGGATGTATCATCACCGGAAACAAACAATAGTAAAAAAAACTAGTTAGACCAGGAGCCACACAAAAAATATCAAATATTCCATACTTAGGCGCTGTGACTCCTGGTATAGAAACAGTCAACAGTGACAATAGAATTTTTATAGATTTTAAAATTAAAGGGAAACCTTACACAGGTTTAATGGATTCTGGTGCTAATTTTAGTATAATAGGAAACAATTATCACAAACATTTTTTGAGCCTAGGATTTAAATTATTGGATTATTCTTCCACAGCAACTTGTGCAAACCGTTCTGTTGTTGAGGTAAAAGGTAAAATCCTGCTACCAGTCAATTTCAGAGGTAATACTTATAATATTATGTTTATGGTAATTCCAGCAATTTCTAATAATTTTATTTTTGGCATGGATTCTATTATAACGTTAGATTTAATACAATTACCAAGTTTAGAGGATTTAAATATTTCATATGGACAACCAGTTGTCAGGCCGGAACCGAACAAAACAATATGCACCATAGTACCAAAACATGACCTCTCTCCCCTAGAGTCAGTCCAACTAGACAAAGTTATACAAAAGTTTAAATCTATTAGTACAGAGGAGCGAGGCCTAGGTAGGACATCTCTAGTTGAGCATAGGATCAAAACAACGGGGCAACCAATAAAACAAAGGTATTACCCTCTGTCACCGGTCAAATTAAAAGCTTTAAATGAAGAAGTAGACCGGATGCTTCAACTTGGTGTAATAGCACCATCTAAATCCCCATGGTCAAACCCCGTTGTCATGACCCCAAAAAAAGATGGTTCATGGAGATTTTGCTTAGACGCTAGGAAACTTAATGACGTCACAATTAAAGACTCATATCCTGTGCCATATATTAGTTCAATTTTAGATAATTTGCGTGGTACTCGTTATTTAAGTTCCATTGATTTATCAGCTGCCTACTGGCAAATGTCATTATGCGATACTGATAATGAAGACGGTTCCGGCACATCATGCCAAAAATCCGCATTCGTGGTACCCAATCGTGGTTTGTTTGAATTTAAACGTGTCCCGTTCGGCATATCGAACGCTGGGTGCGAATTACAGCGATTGGTTGATTCTCTTTTCCATCACAAATTTGGTGAGAAGATATTCGCTTACTGTGATGACCTTCTCATAGCCACTAGCTCGTTCGAAGAGCATATCGCCATTTTAAACGAGGTTTTTGAAGCTTTAAGCAAGGCAGGTTTAACTATAAATTTTAGCAAATGTGAGTTTTGTAAGTCTGAGCTCAAATATTTAGGCTACGTAGTCGGCTCACAAGGTTTATTGACAGATCCACAAAAACTAGAGTGTATCAGAAATTTTCCACGTCCCACAACCGCTAAGCAATTGCGGGCGTTTATAGGGCTTTGTTCGTACTACCGAAGATTCGTAGCAAATTTTTCAACTATTATAGCACCAATGACGGTTCTGATAGGCAAGAAGAAAGGCAGAGATACGGTAGACTGGCCAGAAGAAGCAGAAAGGTCTTTCCTAGCGCTCAAAGAAGCTCTGACTCAGGCTCCCGTGCTCGCTTGCCCTGATTTTTCCAAACCGTTTCAAATTCACTCAGACGCATCAAGCGTCGGTATTGGTAGCGTGCTTGTCCAGGAAATCGACGGTATAGAACACCCCATAGCTTTTTATTCCAGGTTGCTTTCGAAAACAGAACGAAATTACAGCACAACCGAACGCGAATTACTCGCCCTAGTGGATTCAATAAACCATTTTAGACCTTATATAGAAGGGAGTCGTTTTATAGTAGTGACAGATCATATGTCTTTGAAATGGCTCAAGACACTAACCAACCCATCAGGTCGATTAGCACGATGGGCAATGCAATTATCTTGTTTTGATTTTGAAATTAGGCATAAAAAAGGTTCTATGCACGTAGTACCAGACGTACTGTCCCGTATTGAGGCAGTTATATTTGATGGCGGTTGCAATTCTAAAGATGATTGGTATAATACGTTGTTTAGAAACGTTCAGTTAAACCCGATGTATCATAGAAATTATCAAATTAAAGATAAAGTGTTATTCAGATATTCCAAACCAAATTCAAATCTACAATCGGATAACGATTGGAAAATTGTATTACCTAGAGAATTAGTACAGGAATGCATCAAAGAGAATCATGAAAAACATGCAGTCCATCCTGGTACATTTAAAACTTTGTCTAAAATTAAAGAAAATTATTATTGGAAAGGCATGTATGAAGATGTGAAGAATTATGTGGCCACGTGTGAGAAGTGTAAAGCTTATAAACACTCCAACCAACCTCCACATGGACACATGACAAACCAGAAATGTGTCAACAAACCTATGCATACTTTGTCCATTGACCTAATTGGTCCATTAGTAAAATCTTATTCTGGTCACATCTACATCCTGTCCATAGTTGATATATTTACTAAATATTGTTGGATTCACCCACTTAGAACCGCTACAGCCAAAACAATAACATCATTTATTGAACAGGAAATCCTATATAAAGAGGGAATTCCATGTGTTATAATTTGCGACAATGCAACTGTATTTCAGAGCAAACAATTTAAAGATTTTTGTGCGAGCCATTCGATACCAAAAATATTTTACAATGCGTACTACGCGCCTCAGTCCAACACTGTGGAACGTTTTAACCAAACTATAGAAACCTGCCTAGCTATTTTAGTAGGAGAAGATCAAAGAAACTGGTCTAAGTACCTACCTCAAATCCAGCTATCTTTGAATAGCACTATCAATGTTGCCACTGGGCACACACCATTTTTATTGGCTAAAGGTCGGGAGATGATGACGGATGGCATGTTGCATTCAGTAAGAGGCGGCATTCCAAATTCGTTAGATGACCTTCAAATGTCCAGTCGTTCCGAAAAAGCCACGGCTCTCAATGAGATGGCAGACATCTTCCAAAAAGTTACCGATGCATTGACCAAAGCGTACAAACAAAACGCGGGACGATACAACCTACGCCGTAAACAACTTCGGTTAAGCGTAGGTGATATCGTATGGAGGCGTAACTTTGTGCAGTCAAACGCAGCTCACTTTTTCTCCGCTAAACTAGCACCGCGCTTTGTGAAATGTAAAGTTGTCAGGAAGCATTCGGATGTTGTTTACGACCTTCAGGAGATAGAAACCGGTAAAGTTGGAAAATATCATGTCAAGGACATAATAAAAGTCTCACAAGGTGTGTCCCCTAGCTAGCAACTTTCTTATCTTGAACTTTGTTATTTTGGATTGGTATAACCAATTAGAGGCCTCATTTTTCACATATGACATGACTCACATGTGAAATTTTTTTGTCAAGCGTTTTCATGAAAACCAATTTCTTTTGTAACTACACACTCTAGGCGCCAGAGTAAACATAAGGATATGGATTAATACTCCTTAATTTTTGAGAAAAAAAGGAAAATAAGTTTTTTCCCTTATACAATGTCAGCCCAACGGCTATACATTTTAAATTTTAATTTATGTGAAAGTTCTCCATTAGTTTAAAGACTTTATTAGGTTTACAATTTAATTACTAACTAGTAAATTATGTAGGAATGCTAGATTACTATACTTTAATTAAATCTCAAATAGTTTTCCTTATTATACATAAGTAAGAACTATATTACTTTAGATAATTCTTTATTATTAGTATGCTACTTGCGATTATCTCATTAGAAATCCAAGTATGATTTTTTAATGCAGGGGAATTGCAGCGGTCTGGCCAGACGCTGTATTCCTGACACTCAACATAAATTGAGTTAGTTTTAGAACTCTAGAACATACATTTTAGTTTAATATATGAAATAGCACGAGTTAGTTTCATATATAGCTGATAGTTTTATATTTAAAAATATATTGCCGTAGGATAGGTGAATGTTTTGTCCGGTTACCCCGGCTGTTTCGGCTAAGTACGACTTAACCTCTTTGCCGAAAAGGGGGGTATTGTAGTGATAACTACAGAATTATTTTGAACTCCTAACTGGTCAACTTTGCATGTCATATTTTAGGTGAAATAGTTGATATATTGGGATACTATTCCTGTGGCGTATTACCTGCATGATAGGCTCTCGACGCACCACAATAGCAGGCATTCAAATCCATTAGTCTCCAGACAAATTGAATGGGAAAGTGACACACCGGTACACAAATTTCATATGTTGTTTTTACAATACTTATTAAGAAAACAGGGAGACCCGCACATCAAAACGTTCTTTGAGTCACGCCGAAACCATTGGTAGCAATAACTCGACGCGATTTTGTGTACTTACGGAATTATATTGAAAACTAAACATTCATAACAAAACATTCCACGATTAGATTAGACTGTCAACTGAGATCTACAGAGTTGGACGTCTGACATTGACAGCTAGTGACACACGTTCCGTTTTGGGTCCTAACAAACCTTTCTTATCATAAAAAAATAAGAAATCATGGTAGGATTGTTGTAAAATTTTAATTATTCTCCTTTAATATCGTCGACTTAGATTATTATAATATTCAACGAATAAATACCTTATTTAAACATTAGTTCTTTTAAAGAATATTTAAAAGTTGGTTTGATGTGCGTTCGAATTAAGCGAAACGGAGCGCGACAAAATGGAATGTCAAATCGAGTCGAGTCGATTCTCTCTCTTCCTGGATAGGCGCCACGACTAACATGGCTTGAGCAAAATCGTTAAATTTTTGGGGTTTTTTTCACTTTCGCCGCCCTCGGCTCCCCGTCATGGGACTATAGTTTAACCTTTAGTTTTTAAATCCGCGATACGCGCAAGGACACAGGGGATATTCGCCGCCACGAAGTTGTCGGGAACATGAGCTGTTGATATCCACGTGCCCGCCCGGCCATATGAATTGGCGCTTCCTGGAGTGTCCCCCCATCGCCAGAGGGTGCGGTTCTCCCGGACCGTGGACCGCATGCCACGGCGCAGGCCCCGTCGTCGGCGACCCCAAGGTGCAACACACGGATCCTAACCTTATTTCCAAAGGCCGCATCGCCGCCTCCGATCCGATGTCCCCGTAGTGGCTCAGCGCAAACCTCGGAAGGTCCAGCCAGCGTCTACTATCTCGCATACAACGGAGCGTCGCAGGAGCGCCGCGCCGCTTTGATGACGCGACCAGCACCAGTGCTCGAACCCAACGGATCATAATGGTGAACGGGACAACGTTCTAAGTGCGCACAGACGTTTGTGTACGGACCTGGCCAGGTACCCTATATTTGGTTTATGTTAATTTTAATTTTCTATTGCGGCAAAGACTTAACAGATTTTGGTATTAGTATAACTGCCCGCCTTCAGCGGCTATTGTGTCTATGGAATAAAATGCTATATTCTATCCCAACCACATTGTATTAATGATATCACCCTGCCCATGACTCCCAGGACTTAAGGCTTAATAGACAAGAGGTCCTTGTACTTCAAAAGTACGAGGCTCTATCCTGAGCATTACATCCGGCTCTCTATAAAGTAAGTGTTCGTGTATAATCGCACTGCGCAGGGATATTGCCCGTTCTTCGCTTCAAATAGTTGGAGACCCCTGCGCACACCACCAACATACCCTTTTTATTTTTTTTATTTTTTATACACGACAGTAAGAACAAGTATTTATACAGAAAATCAATATAAAGATTGTGAGAGACTGGCGTCTGAACTAAGCAGACCTTGTATCTCAGAACGCCAGCTATGCTTTAGTATAATTTCTTTGGCTTTTGAGACAACATAGAATCAGCATTGTCAGATTCTAACTGTTAATTTTCGTACAATGCGGCGGCTATTCAATATTGAAGGTAATTCAAGGTCATGTTATTGTTATCAGGTGATGAGATGAACTTCGCCCAACGCAGCACCCAGAAACCAGTGGAGCGTAGGAACTTCACTGCGGAGGTTCACGAGCTCGAGTCCCTGGCTAAAGCCCTCGACACACAAAAGGAGCTGGCCGAACGCGCCTTCTACATTCACCGTGAGGCCACTAGGAACAGCCCCCATTTGCATGATCCTGAGGTATGTTCATCATAAGTTTCAGAGGCAATCAGCTGTGCAATTTTAAAACCTAGGAGAAAAAAACGTGTTTTTACCAAAAAAAATTTAGTAAAAACACGCTATCTAAAGCGAATTTAGTAAAAAAACGCTTTCTCAAGCGAATTTAGCTAAAACACGTTTTTTTGTGAACATCACTGCGAGGCTACTAGGAACATCCCGCATATGCATGATCTTGAGGTAGGTTCATCATCAGCTATATCCCTACCTCAGGAGCACTGGCCTTATGTATCCATAGGATAAAAAAACCGGTTGAGCTGGCCGAACGCGCCTTCTACATCCACCGTGAGGCCACTAGGAACAGCCCCCATTTGCATGATCCTGAGGTAGGTTCATCATGGTTATTTTAATGACCCTACTTCAGGGGCACTGGCCTTATGTATCCATAGGATACATAAACCGGTTGAGCTGGCCGAACGCGCCTTCTACATCCACCGTGAGGCCACTAGGAACAGCCCCCATTTGCATGATCCTGAGGTAGGTTCATCATGGTTATTTTAATGACCCTACTTCAGGGGCACTGGCCTTATGTATCCATAGGATACATAAACCGGTTGAGCTGGCTGAAGGTGCCTTCTACATCCACCGTGAGGCCACTAGGAACAGCCCCCATTTGCATGATCCTGAGGTATGTTCATCATAAGTTTCAGAGGCAATCAGCTGTGCAATTTTAAAACCTAGGAGAAAAAAACGTGTTTTTACTAAATTTTTTTTAGTAAAAACACGCTATCTAAAGCGAATTTAGTAAAAACACGCTTTCTCAAGCGAATTTAGTAAAAACACGTTTTTTTGTGAACATCACTGCGAGGCTACTAGGAACAGCCCCCATTTGCATGATCCTGAGGTATGTTCATCATCAGCTATTTCAAAGACCCTACTCACACGGTAACAGTGCTTTTTCCCGGGATGAAAGGTACCCAATGTCATTCTCAGTAATTTTAACTATGTGTATGCGAAATTTCAGGAAAATTGGTTCAGTAGATAAAGCGTGAAGACGTCACAAACTCACTTTCGCATTTATAATGTTATTTGGGATTTCTTCACTGGCTGCTGCCCTGCGGCTCCTCCCGCGGCAAAAAGTATATTTTATGTGTTTTTCATACAAACTTTGACCCCCCATTTCGGTCTCTTGGTCGCTGTCTGTTCCCCCAAGCCTTTAACGAAATCTTCCCTTTCCCCAAAATGTATGAAGACGATTCTCCAACACAATTTTTTCCCCCAAAAATGATACCCTATTATTTGTATGAAACGACGATTAAATCACTCAATCAATAAAAAAAATTGGAGGGAATCCTTGAGTGCCATGCATAAAAATCAGTTTTCCTATTATTTATTTCTTATCGAGTTATCGATAAATCTGATACCATTGTTATATGTAGATATCACTGGTATCAGATTTATCTCAAGTCGTCTAAAGATCTGTCATAACTTGACAAGTAGAACCAATGTCTGCGACATAATTTTATTTATTTAAAATTTTATTTCACAAAATTATGTACAACTAGATTTTGCCAGCGGCTTCGCCCACGTGATTTTCCACGGGGACACTGCTTTTTCCCTACCCCTATGTCCTTCTTAGTACTTCTAACTATGTGTATGCGAAATTTCAGGAAGATTGGTTCAGTAGATAAAGCGTGAAAAGGTAACAAATAAAGAAACAAACTCACTTTCGCATTTATAATATTAGTTAGGATTAGGATGGTGAACTTAACGCCATATGGCATTCTCTATACTTCCCATCACGTAAAAATGCCGCTGGTAGGGTGAGGAGGGGGAGAATGAGAAACTTGGGTACAACTGAGGAACCAATCGCGCGCGCCGGTTGAGACCCACCCGACCCCCGCTCACCGCATAGACCGATATATCGCCTACTGCGCAGCTTAACCGGCCTTTTTACGTGACAGCAACTATACCAGTCAACTATTAGACCAAACAGAGACACACTAGTAAATTAAACAGTCAGCTATTGTGCAGGATTCCTCACGATGTTTTCCTTCACCGGAAGCATAGTATTACTAATATTATAAACTAGCTTTTGTCCGCGTGAATTTCCCGCGGGAACAGTGCTTTTTCCCGGGACGAAAAGTACGCTATTTCCTTCTCGGTACTTCTAACTATGTGTATGCTAAATTTCAGGAAGATTGGTTCAGTAGACATAACGTGAAAAGTTAACAAACAAACTCACTTTCGCATTTATAATATTAGTTAGGATGCGAAAGTGAGTTTATTTGTTACCTCTACACGCTTTTTCTACTGAACCAATCTTCCAGAAATTTCGCATACACATAGTTAGAAGTACTGAGAAGGACATAGGGTACTTTTTATCCAAAAATTCCTACGGGAGCCGAGCCCCGGGGCGCGG
Organism: Ephestia elutella; assembly: GCA_018467065.1. NCBI lineage: Eukaryota > Metazoa > Arthropoda > Insecta > Lepidoptera > Pyralidae > Ephestia > Ephestia elutella. The sequence goes on along the minus strand of CM031587.1, from coordinate 5,897,462 downwards.
CTAGTGGTCGATAAAAATTACGACACATTAAATGGATCTGCAAAAAGGAAAGCAAAATTGTGGTCAAGAGCAAACCTATCTTGTTTTATTTTAAACTAAATTATCAGGTAATAATTATTATTTATCTCGCACAGAGATTAAACATTGCCATCCAACGTGGCAATGCTGCCAGCCTTCTGTGCACATCCTGAGGTAACTCAGGGCAACGAACTGTCAGAACTATTTTGTAAATATATTTAATTCTAGTTTTAGTTTTTTTTGTGTAAGTTTAATAGTTTGTTCATTCTTTCTATTTGTCAAATAATTTTTTTTTAACTAAATTTATTTTTTCAGATCGCTCAGTACTTGGAAGAAGAGTTCATTGAATACCAAGCCAAGAACGTCCGCGACCTCGCCGGCCACACTTCAGACCTGAAGAAATTCGTCACCGCCAACAATGGCCAAGACCTTTCGCTCGCGCTATACCTCTTTGACGAATACCTACAGAAAACCGTCTAAATTTCTTATTATAACTTTTTTTTCCAAATACTCCACTAAAAATTGGGCTTAAGAGACCTAGGTATCGTTCGTTCTATATTTCTTTGACGAATACCTACAGAAAATTGTCTAAATTTCTTATTATAACTTTTTTTCCAAATACTCCACTAAAATTGGGTTTAAAATTATCTTTTAGTATGTCTCAATCGGTCATGTACAAACGATAGGCTGTAAAGTATTAAGTTTGATTTTTTATTATATGTAAGAGTAATTTTTAGAAAACCATTATAGTAGATTGTATCCCGAGTTTTATTTTATTTTATAATATATATCCTCATTTTGATGTTTCAATGTAACTTCTGTGAAACTTGTATGTAAGAGTAAGTTTTAGAAAACCATTGGTAGATTGTATACCGAGTTTTATTTTCGAATTGTAATATATATATTATATCTCCATTCTGATGTTTCAATGTAACTTAACTATCCAACCCAAGGAATTTGTACTAATGTACAGTAACCTACTAATACAGCATTAATATGTCAACATATCGGTCTTTAAGACAAGTAATAAGGTAAGGTAAGATGTATGTAATAATGTAATGAGAGTACTTTAATGTAATAAGGTCCAAAATTGGTTACATATCAATGCTTGTGACTTTACTAAGAACTCACAATCATGGAAGTAATAAGTTCTTACTAGTTCCATGCTCACAATTTTCTTGATCGAATCTACCACCATTTTTTTCTAGCCAGAATTAAATGCTTCCGTAATTTTATTCATGGCTACCTACCTTCTGTGTTCGAAATGAAAACAAATTCGACCAGATTGCGAACCTCCAAGGGAGATATTAGGAGCACCCATAACCGGAGAGCTTGTATGAAGAGAGTGTAGAGGAAGCAAGAGATATTGGTAAGGATCGTAATGAAAACAAATTATCTGTAGTATTTCTATTAGCAATAAAGCTAAAAACAAGATTTGCTATTTTTTTTGTACAGGCGCTACGGCTACTGCCTGCGAAATCTATTTCACAGAATAGAAAATTAGAAAGAAACCAGTCGGGACGCAGCGTTGTCTGCTGTCGGAGATCGAGGTTATTTTAACCACAAAAATTTGGTCGCACTAGGAATCACCCAGGATGTCTTCCATCCATCCACATAAAATTTTGGATCTGTAAATTCAAAATAAGTGCAAAAAAATCAGTACAGCTACCTTAACTATCTATTTAAACATTTTTTTTGTCTGTCTGTTTGTCCAGTAATCTTCAAAACGGCTTAAATCCGATTTTGTTGGGATTTTCATTAACGAAGTTACAGCCAAAGTAGTTAATCTTGGAAATATTTAGGGTTCTTTCGTGAAAATTAAAAACTCCTAAAACAAACTTTATTTATTCGAAACTGTATATGCGATTTAGATGTGATTTTCTTTGGACGGTTAAATAAGTTACAGAGTAACATAAGTGACGTAATTTTTAACCCGGAAATATTTAAGATTCTTCTTGAGACTCGAAAAACGTTTATTGAGTAAATATTCCTCTCAATCTATCACTGGTTGACTGGAAGAAATCTTTTCATGGGATAAGTCCGCCATTGTGTATCAATTATGTATCCTTAGTACAATAAAGATACTACGCAAACCTACAAACATAAACCCCCGGGCGACGCTGCGGAGTACTTATATTAATTCTGTGGCTGCGGGCAAAAGCTAGTAAAAGAAATAAAAGCCTAGTTCCACAGATTACTAAAAACTAGTTCTATCCGTATCTTTGTTAATAAAATGTTCTTATATATTTTCTTGCCCCAGTGTGCAGCGTTCAAAAACTGGTTTTTGATTATGTTGTTTTTACTATCTTTTTTATACCACGCCAGGAGGCCAATTCTCGCGTTTGCGATATTTTATCGAATTTGATAATATATCAAACTTCTTTTATCGAACAAAATTATCACAAAATCCTCCAAAATGGTATTCTCGAACCTATTCGACATAAAACTCGATATTATATCGAAAACTAGGGCTTCTCTAATTGAAAACACGTTCCTTTTTCTCGATTATACTTAACTACAATCGAGAAATTTATGTTTTACTTGTTTCATTAAATATTTTATATAAAACCAATGTTTTAATAGTGAATTTATGTAAAAATAGTTATAATACTTTATTTTATGTAACTTAATAAGCTCCAATGCAAATTTATAAAATGCAAAGAAAATGAAATATTTTAGAGTTGATGGAGAGAACGGAACGCGAAGATACTTGTCATTGTTTGTTTATTGTGTGTGTGAGGTTATGTGATATTTGTTATCGGAGTATCAATTATATTCTTATGTATGATATTGTTTCTTTACGAAATTGAATCGAGAAACAAATAAGGTATGGTACTCGAGGCAGAAAAAAGCAAAGTATGTATCTATCCAAACCTCTATATTAGGCTTCAATAAAATAATTTTATGTAAATAAACAACGATTTCCAATAAAATTGAATACAAAATCATCAGCATTCATATTTTACTAAACCATAGCTGAAGAAAAATACAAAGCGTCTTGTAAAGTACGAATATTATGTTATTCAATAGCTTTGAAGCAACAAATATCACACACGATATGGTTTTCGGCCACGCTCGACCACTCGATGCGTATCGAGGGCTGACGCTGGATAAATGTCACATTTGAAATCACGAGAATATGCAATTTCGATATTTATCGATATCCGCCATGTTTTTTCGATAAATGTCGAAATTGATATTATATCGCAGACCCCAGAATTGCCTCCCAGTACCGCTGCCGCTAAAAATAGCCTTTCTCAATTCCAAATCTATTTTTAGACGACCGTTAACCTCGATCGTTCTTGATACTTGAAGCATTAAGTTATGGTTACTTGATTTTGTTTTTGATCGTTTTCAAAAATGGTGGAGGTTCTCTGTTCCTCTGTGAGACTGCGTTCTTCTTCTTATCGAGTTGAAATGGCTATAATTATATCGTTTTGGACCAGTATGTGGCAATGGCAACCTTTACCGCCCTATCGTTGGCGTCATTAGGGTCCTCTATTGTACAAGACCAAGGGCAGTTGGGACATGATAGGAGATGGGCTATGGACTGAACAGCTCCACAATCACACAAATTATTAGCCGAGAAACCCCACCTAACTCTGTTTTCGCGGCATCTCCCGACACCAGCCCTGAGTCTGTTTAAAGTCTTCCAGACTGCCCAGGGGAGGTCCTGGTGCGGGAGTTTCTCGGCCGGTGCAAGGTCCGTTGATTGCGGCGGCTGCGTTGTGATACCTAAACATTTTTGTTAGTGTGCCTAATAAAATCAAAAATGAAAAATAAGCCACCGCGTTTGCCTTTTAAAAACAACAGTTACACGGCACGTGCATGCAAGAGTAACAAGCTAATTATTAAAAATAAAAAACACGACTGACAAGTTTTTGCTCAAAAAGTACATACAACCATATAAGTTATATACATTTTTGAAATCGCCTTTTAAAGCCCTTCAATTTGATACCCCACTCGATAAGATTGATAAAATTTTATTTTTTTGGTCTGCTATTTATCGCATATATAATCCGCCATTTTGTTTTCATGATGACGTCATATAGCCTATGTCACTCGGAGGAATGCAGGGAATCTAAAAATACCCCTCACATCAAAATCTGTTAAGCCGTTCAGGACTTATGGTGGAATAAAGAAACTTACATACATACATACTTACATACATACATGAACCCTGAAAACATAACACTCCTTTTTTGGTCAGTCGTGTAAAAAGCACACGTTATACATGAGACTACCATGGGCCTGGGACTTCGATCCTGTGGGAATTTCGGTAAATCCTATCTTCTTCCTCCCTTAGGAATAGGGTTGCCAGGTCGCCAAACCTAATAGCCGGACAGACCAGCCAGTTTGGCCGGACATTTGGGTAGAAAGGCCGGACACCCTACTTTATTGAGGATTTTGTCTCAGTATTAATAGGTACGACAAAAAAATGTATGTAAAATCAAGCTTTTTTTGGGAATACCGACAGATCGCAGGGGAGGTGTCGGTCGACTGTCGACTCTCGTCGCTTGCGCTCGGCCTCGCTCGGCGCTCGCTCGTTTGCGAAATGTAAAAAGCCTAACAAAAGCCGGACAGGCCGGACACCGCTTATTTTGGCCGGACACTCAATTAAAAAGCCTACCTATGTCCGGCTTTATCCGGACGCCTGGCAACCCTACTTAGGAACCTACATGCCAAATTTCAGCTTCCTACGCCTAGTAATTTTGGTTGTGCGCAAAGCTGAATTACTGACAGACATTGTCTGTAAGTAACGGAAGAATTTTATAATTGTATGTTGATGACATTATACATATTAGAATGTTAGAATAACCAGAGGTTCATTGAACTCTTTATATCTAACTTTTGTATAACGAAATTCAGAAATTAGTTGCATCATTTCATTTTCAAGTTACATCTGACACGGATGTAATTATAAAGTTTTTGATTAAATGAAAACAAGTTTTTTGCAATAGTTTCATTTTTGGCACAATATTTTATTGTTGCAGAGATTTTGGTGCTAAAATTTATAGGTATCCGTGCAGTTAACCGTTGAGGAGTTCCCTCGTTGGGAGCCGATCTTGGGTGCACCATCAGCCATCAGGACATACAGTTGTGTGTGTATGTGTGTAGTTGTACATTATATTAAGTTTAATATAATGCATTGTCATCGCGTGTAAAATTTAAAAAACTGGGGGAAACGCAAAAAGCAAGAGCAGAGCACTATGAGCTCGCGCTCGGGTGCAATAAGCCCACTATTTAGCGTAGCCTTCGAGTCTCACAACTCTTGACTCTGTCTACCCCGTATTGGATAAAGACGTGATTCTGTTTCTGGAAAATTTCAACTCTGTAGGACAAGCAGAATTACGTCAAAAACTGCAAGGTTAGATATAGAAGACACTGGGAGCCAACGAACTAATATACCAATTTATTTATAATTCAATGCTGGGAGCTTAACAAAAAGAAAGGCTTGTGTAGAAAAACCTCTGTCAAACGTAGAATATTCTGTTATGCGACTTCTAATAAATGGTATCCTTGCTCAGCCATGTGTGGCCTTCTTCTTTCCGGATCAGCAGCGGCACCTGACCTCAACACCCAGCCCTACCTACCTACTGAAGATCATATAGCCGCCCAGGTTATTAGGTTGGTGGACAATCATAATTAACGATGGCCAATCAGCACGGACTAGACTCTTCAATTACAACCACAATCAGTGCCGTCTCTAATCTATTGGAGACCCTGGCACAGATTTATAGATAACTAGCTTTCGCGTGAATTTCCCTCGGGAACCGTCCCTATTCCCGGGATGAAAGGTACCCTATGTCCTTCTCCGTACTTCTAACTATGTGTATGCGAAATTTCAGAAAGATTGGTTCAGTAGACGAAGCGTGAAGAGGTAAAAAACAAACTTACTTTCACTTTTATAATATTAGTTAGGATTAGGCCTTTGTCCAGCAGTGGACGTGTTTAGGCTGAGAGAGAGAGAGAGAGAGAGAGTTAGGATTAGGACTAGCGTAGGCCCGGTCCTATGAGGTCCTAAGAGATCTAAAGGCCCTCCAAAGAGCCGACTGGCATGAAGTAACGCAGAACAGGAAGGAGTGGAAGCTTCTGGTATCAGAGGCCAAGATACTTTGGGTCGTCGAGCCATCGAAGTAAATAAGTAGGAAGTAGCGTGAGCCCGAGACTTTGTTCTTAAAGTCAAAGTCAATTTTTTTTATTAAAACTTGGCCTTCAAAGAAGGCTCTTTTTCACGTCGGTAATTAATTATTTATTCATAATATTAATTTATTTGCTACTAGCACAGATTACAACTATATTTAACTACTTTGTGCTACTAGCATTTCGGAACGATCACTGCTGAGAAGAAATGCCGAAAGAAACTCATGAAACAGTCTTGGTCGCCTAACATGCCAGAGGGGCTATTTAACTTTATACATACACTAGATTAGGTACAGTCAAAAAAAAATATAAGAAAAAAAAAAATATAATAAAACATGTTATGTTTGTGATCAAGTAACCACAATGAATTGGTTAAGAACAAAAAATAAAAATAAAATTCGAATCAGGATCCCCCTGGCAACACCCGTTCACGAGTTGACGCGAGTGTTGCCAGGGGGATCCTGCTTCGAAACTGGCTTAATGCTCCCCTATACTCCCTAAGGAACCTAAATGCCAAATTTCAGCTTCCCACGGCCAGTTTTAGCTGTGCATTGTCTGTCGATAACGGAAGTATTTTGTGTAGCTATGTTGATAGCCCTGGGTAGATTAGTATATGGGGCACCTAAGTCCTACTACACGCCTTTTGGAAGTACTGGATTTTTTTTCCCCAAGTTGTTGTAGGTTTAGAAATGGATCATATTATGATTTGTCAAAGTAGCCTTTTGAACCCCCTGGCCACAGGATAGGAGTATGGGAATGACCATGATGAATAGCTACTGGCATTTCTTTTTTTTTACAGAGCAACAAGCTACGAGTAGCGATGTGCCGCCGAGAAATTTCTTGTTTCCGGAAATTTCCGAAAATTCTCAGAAATTTCTCGGGATAGAATATAACCGAAAAACTTGCCGCTGTTTCTTTGAAAATTTCGTGAACTGCACATTACTTGCTACGAGTGACGTCGCAGTTCAAAATGACAAGCTTTTGCATTCGGATTCGCCCGCGTAAATTCGAAATTCCTGTATGTAACATTTTCATTAAAAAAAAAACAAATCGTTCAAAGTCATTCGACTTTCAAAACTTCAAAAGTAAATTTCGAGTTTCCAATCGCAATGAATGCCATGAGCCATGACTATCCTAAATTCAAATGACCCTCACAAACCAGCTACTTCCATACAAAATGGAGATCTCTGTACCCTGGACAGTACATCTCACTGTCCACTATTACTTGAACTCTATGTTGATAATATTTTTAAGAACGAGAGGGGCCTAATACTTTGGACAATATAACAACCGTGAATAAAAACCACTACAAAAATATCTGAAAAAAAAAAACAGTGAAAACTATAATATTGAAGGTCAAGTTACAAATGAATGAATTACTTTAGTACTCGCACCCATGGAAGTACTTGTACAAAGTACTTATTACTTCCATGCTCGCACCTACATTGACGGCATATTTCTAACTGAAAATCAGTGTTACGTTAGTTAACGTGCAGAAAGACCACTGAGTTATATGGCCATTTTGTTTTGCTGCACACTAATTATGTAATTTTTAATTAGTTTAAGCCCTTGTTTATTAATGTTTTAGTGTATGTGGCAATTCAAATAAACTTATTCTAAACTAATTCTAATGCTGTAATTTTTCTTATCGAGTGGCCCCAACACTGGTGTAAAATGTCGTTTACACGCTAGTAAACTGAATAGTCAGCTATGCACTCCTCACTAGATGTTTTCCTTGTTTCCTTCACAGGAAGAACCCTCCCCCCCACCTGCCCCCATGCCACCCCCCCTTAATCCACCCTTAGTCATATTCAATCTTTCAATAGAAAATTTTCCTACGAATAGTTTTTTTTTTTTGTTTGACAGGACTAAAACATAGTTTGCTCTAAAAAGCATTTACTATTACACCGGGACGTTTTGAGGCGAGGGGGCTTGTCGCCACTTCCTACGAATAGGTAAGTACCTACCTAATATATCGACTTCGTAAGCGCGTATTTTCAGGTTATAAGCGGGGCGTACCTTCTTATTGAAGCAGTGGTGGCCGAGTGGTAGGGAGCCCTGTGACCGCAAAGGTCCCAGGTCCGGATCCTGCCCGTGCTATATGAGTTTGTATACCAATCTGACTCATGTATGATATTTTCATCGACCACCACTTGCTTCCGGTAAAGGAAAATATCGTGAGGAAACCTGCACTCTGGTTGGTGATTATCAGCTACTGTGTGAAATGGAGAAGGCAATGGCAAACCACTCCATTAACATTGCCAAGATAGTCGTTGTGTGTGTTTCATTCCATATGATGACCACGACCCTCAGTCATGAGGAATACGACTAAAGGAGGATCTATCTAATGGAATGTACGCTAGATTTTAAGTTAGACCTTTAATTCAACAATACAACTGCGAAAACCGCATCAAATTTCGTCCAGTAGTTTTTGCCTGACGCGCATACAAACAAACATACTTAGGTAATCACTCTGAATTGTCAGTGCAGACATACTGACATGACGAAATTATGGGTTCCTTAATTGTTTACTACGGAACCCTAAGAACGGACTTCATTCCCATGGAGGTATTGCACTTGGAACCTTCAAAAAACGAGTCTACATCTTTTTGAAAGGCCGGCAACACTCTTGTGATACCTCTGGTCAACACCAGCAACTGCAACCAGTCCATGGGCAGCGGTGATCGCTTACCATCAGGTGACCCACTTGCTCGTTTGCCGCACTATGTTATAAAAAAAAACATTTACTCTCTAAACTTAATCTTATTCTCTTATTTCTATTCAGATAGGTACTACATATTTTAAAATATCAAGGTCCATTAGAAGTTCATACACGATAAGTCCCAATGCAATGCTGAAATATTGATAAGAAAATCGTCCAAGACAACCGTCTTGGCTGTAAACCGACCGGCCTCGCCTCGGAAAGTAAAAAAGAAAATATAAAAAACGTCGTAAAATGGTATCGAGGGGTAATAGAAGCGCGGGGAGTGAGGGGGGGGGTTCCTCAAACTTCCAAGCCAAAACGTTTCGAAAATCGATCACGCGGCGCGTGTGTGGACCGTTTTGAATTTCGAAGAGAACTATACGAAAATTCCTTTAAACTTTCCGCGCACACGATAACCAGCCGTTGCTTGCTGATAATAAAGGTCAATGTGGGTTGTTTTTCATTATTATATGTGTGTCAAACTCACACATTCGTAGAGTTACCAAAATATTAATGGCAGCCTCGCCCGCCAAAATAGATTTTCGTACGACCCTTTATTTCGACAAAACGGAATTTGGGTTAGATCGTAAAAAAACCTTTTTTGGAGCCGTTTCGCCTCGTGTTTATTTTTTATGTTCTAAACAAAATTGTATATTTTTATGCTACTTTACTACCTATTGCTCGCGACTTTGTCAGATCGAAACCTCTGCCAGTTAGGTAGGGAGGGAAGTAGGGACCTAGATCTTCTGCAATTCTGTAAAATCAGCATTAAATATACAGTACTTTTTGCATGATGTGCATACAGAGAGAGGGACAAAATTAAAAAAAAAAAAATGTGGCCTTTACTTAATTACAGCCCTCTACATTTTTTTATAAGAGTTTTCGATCATCCGCCTTTTTTAGAGATCGTTATGATTACCCGCCTAGATAGAACCTTTAACTTCCGCAGTTCCATTGTACTGACCGAGAACGAGGCATGGTTGAATCTGTGGCTATATACACCTGCCCATAAATCTTGATCCACTTGTAAAACAGGCTAAAGACTCAGGTGGAGTTTGTAGGTAAAAGCACATGTCACATGAGTAATGTCCCACCACCTGCTTGTAGTGTCCATCATGCCCAAACTCATGCGCCGTGCTCGCCTTGGCAGGGCACAGACAGACAACATGAGCAGGGAAATGTGGGTTAATTTGGGGGCCGATTTTACTAATTACAAACGTGGGTAGATGATGTCGTGTCTCAAGAGCCCAAGAAATTGAAATAAAGTGACAAGATCTCTGTGACTTCTATGTTTTATTACGATTTCTTTGGCTTTTGAGACACAAACACAACTGAGGCACGACATCTAGGTTGGTAAGTGGTAGAATCAAGGGCCTATTCTTTGACACAAATAATGGGCTGGCCGTGGATGATGTTATTTTCGCAGACAGATTTCAATTGATACTCAACCCATTCATGAGAAAAAATTCATTGACAAACAGACAACCCTTGTAATGAAACTTTAGTACGGAACCTTCGGAGTGTGAATCCAGCTCGTACTTACCAGTTTTACTTTTTATGATCTGGAGATTGTATAGATAATATTACGTAGAACCAAAACTACAATAGCAAGCAAGAATGCGAAACAAAAAATTTCAGCTTCTACAGAATGTGAGGCCGAGTGCCCTCGCCTAGTAGCCCCCTATATTATGGTGCAACTGGGGTGGTCGCGATACTCGCGATGTAATGTAATAAAAAAGTTCAAAACATACCTATTGCTCACAGTAGGTAGGTAGGTAAGTATATGTATATTATATACTTTTGTGCGGAAGTGTGCTATGCTAGATAGCTTATAGTCTGTCTCGTTCGGGCACCCGAACGCTTTCGAGATTTCCCGTTCACGACCCAACTCAAAATACGCCAAAAATGACGTAGAGCCGAGCCAAATGTTGTTTCGAAAACAGTCTCTCGCGTTGTTTTCTACGGATACGGCGCGCCCACTTGCTACTTATTATTTGGAATTTTCCAATCCACTGATTACCGCTCATAGTAAGTTTTACAAACAAATTCGTACCTATCCGTTTCACATTTTTCGCGATTAGCGCCAAATAATAAAGACGTAAGTGGCCGTGTAAATAGAGTATATTCTCGCTCAGCTGTGCCGTAGTGATTAACCGGCTAAGTAAGGTGACCCTTTTCAATATGGATAATGTACAGCAAACCTTGAGTTTTCAATTGCGCCGGGTTGCGTATTAGAAAATTCTGACAGCTCGGGACCGTCACAAGAAATAATGTCTTTTTTATTACATTTTTTGATAAATTATATTTCTAGTTTCGATTCGGCAACTATCCAAAGGCATTATCGATTTTACTTTTTAGCGCGTGATTGTATTTTACACTTTTTTGAAAGATCCAGTGAATGCGCTTTCGAAAAACATAAAAATTTTCACAGCGGTCGAAAGTACGTTGAGCGTAAATTGCTACAATAATTCAGTTGATTGCACAGTTAATACAGCACCCGAATATGGGCTAGCGGCAAGGAATTCGAAGATCTAGCGACCATAACTTCTGTGATATTTAAATTGTTTGTTGGTGCGTGTTTATATTTTGTAATAGTTGTGATGTGCATTCCGGTCGTGAAAGTGTGTGAAAGAATAGTGTTTTTGTGAAAAGGATATGATAGAAAATGTTCTCTCAGCTGGTTTGGAGTTGGGTGGTTGCTGTCTGACGCCGGTTGTGCATGCCGAACCCTCATCCTAGTAAGTATTAACTGCATTTAACGACCAGCGACGAAACTTAATGTTTTGTTATAGTCGACCTGTCAGAGCCGTAGGCAAGAAGTATCAAATTAGATAAAGTGCTAACACTCCAGTCTATGACACAAATTTCTGATTTATAAGACCTTGAAAGACCTCACACACATTTCAAAAGTACTTTAAAGCAGTTTATGGAATGGTAAATAACTAAATAGACTTCTTCCCACAATAAAACTTTTTTTATAAAACAAAATGAATGGAGAGAAAACTAATAAAACTTGCATATTACATACAAGCATCAAACTTTTGTTTATAAAGTTCTATCTAGACTAAAATATATCAACAAAATAATATATACTTTGTTACTCAGTGAAATCTACTGGATGGATTTTGATGAAATTTGGTACACTGGTGAAAAACACCAGGGATAGCAGGGTACCTATTTTTTATCCCAAAATTCCTAGTCACAAAAAAATGCAATTAAAAAATGAACATGGCAGGAGGTATGTGTTGTGGTATTGTAAGATGATTGTAGTCTATGGTGTTGACAGGTAGAGAATACTTAGCATTAAGTCCACCTTTTATACCAGTTTGTTTTGGTAAATAAAGTTTTAATTCCTACTAAGTAATATTATAAGTGGACGTCTTTCGGCTGAGAGAGAGAGAGAGAGAATATTATAAAAATGTGAAAGTTTGGATGTGAATTTGTTAGGATGTTTATTTATTTGTTTAAACTTTATTGTACACACATACAAAAGTACAGTACAAAAGGTGGACTTAATGCTAAAAGCATTATCAGACAGTCAAGCCTTAGGGTCAAACTCTTTATGTTTGTTACTCAATCTTGCAAATCTACTGAACATATTTAAATAAAATTTGGTACAGTCAACAGCACATCAACCTACTCAAATTCATTGCAAATTCGACTCTGCGGCCGCGGCATAAGAGATCATGCAGGGTAACTTGAGGTGCGGTCGACTGTACACGGATAGAAAAAAACTGGGAATAGCTCACAGGAAAAGGGTAGCTTTTATCCCGATATTCCCATGGGAGTGAAGCCGGGGGCTCAGCTAGTTTAATATTTTTTTGTGCCAAAGCTTATGTTGTCTTTTATTTTTTTGTTTGCTATTATTTTTTGGACATCTTGGTGCATTGAACGCATAAAAAAAATTATAGCCCTGCAGTTACCGCATTGAGGTTCCTGGGTGCACCATCAGGGGGTCTAAAACGGCCATTTTGATGAATCGGAATATGATTCATTTCTCAGTTCCTAAATATTTAAAAATGAAACTTATGAAACTACTTATAAGGTTCATTTTTAAATATTTAGGAAATGAGAAATGAATCATATTCTGATTTGTCAAAGTGGCCTTTTTAGATCCCCAGGTCATGCTTATCACAATATTGCATTGTGATTGTTACTGAAACCATGTGTAAACTTTCATGTTCGTACTGTTGACCATTGAGGAGTTCCCTCCTTGGGAGCCCATCCTGGGAGTTCTATCAGGTCATGCTTATGATAATGCATTTGTTTATTTATTACGGACATGCATGTTTATGCATTGCCATCAGAACTGGAGCTACACATAAAATTTCATGTCTGTGTAGTTAATCGTTGAGGAGTTCCCTCGTCGGGAGCCAATCCCGGGGGCACCATCAGGTCATGCTTATCATAATAATGCATTGTCATCGAAACTGAACCCATATGTAAAATATCTACTCTGTAGGACAAGTGGAAGTAGGTCTTTATCTTGCAAGATTTTTTCACTGACATGGACCCATTTCACACCCTAAGGTGATACAGAATCACGTCTTTATCTTTTACGGGGCAGACAGAGCCAAGGGTCGACTCGAAGGCCACGCTTAGCTGAATAGTGGGCTTATTGATGGAATGGAGATTGGATAAAATAGGGTAGAATTTCTAAAGTTCCTTTCTTAGTGGAACAACATTAGAATTATCATAGGAATCCTCACAGGACACTGTCAGTTGAATAGACAGTTGACAGTGATAAGGCAAAGGGACAATCCCATTTGTCCCAGCTGCCTGGAAGAAGAGGAATCTAGCTTTCATCTAGGAGCAGCCAGGAGAGAAGTAATGGGCTTATACACCCTATCTCTGAAAGTGATCTGAGCGATATTACAATAGGCCAGTTATTGAAATTCTGCAAAGTAACAGGTAGATTCAGTGGGTCGCCACCAACGTGAGTCATCAGTTAACTCAAAACCCTATATGTGTCTAGGAACTGGGTGAAATGGTCCTAGTATGAGAGGACTGATCACCTGTCTGGTGCTTGCGCTGGCATCCCAATAAGTAAACTACGTTTTTACCTACTTGTCCTATTATGTAAACAATCTTACCTTGTCATTTTATGATTTTACAACAATATAAATTAAAATAGACTTTTTAGGAAATGACTTTCGTAGTTGAACGTTTTACTTTAGAATGTTTAGGTTTGAACTAATATTTGATTCAACAAAATTCCATAAAAAGTATTGTGAAGATTGTTTACATTATAGGTCAAGTAAGAAAAAACGGAGTTTAAATAATCATAATAGTGCGCTATATGTACTTGTACGTACATGTCAATAACTAATAGATGTCAGTAACAACCAAATCCAAAATTGTAAAAGTACACATAAATATGAACAAATGAAAATTTTATCAGTGTTTGAACATTTTACGACCCTTATCAGGGCATAGGTACATAAATAATGTTGTGTGTTGTTCTCAAATTCGTAGATAAACATTATCTTTTGAAGATGAATGTACTACGAATTGGGGAATATGTATGTCTGTTTCTATTAACTCAAGCGTCGATTTGAAGTTATATTTTGAACGAGCTTTTGGTATCTCCTTCGCCCGCGGGAATTTCGTTTTTACCAATTTCATCCCCTTAGGGGTGGAATTTTCTAAATTCCTCTCTTGCTTGCTTACGCTATGTTTCCTAAACATTTTAAAATGAACCTTATTGCTCCACTTATAAGGTTCATTTTTAAATATTTAGGAAATGGACACAATTCTGTCCTATGCTGCTAATGTCACGCGGCGACATAACACCCCATCAATGCTACCTATTTCTAGAGTGAAATAGTTCAGATCCGGAGCCTGCACTGTGCAAACCAATTTAAAATGATGACTGTCGTCGCCCTCCCCTTATAACCTAAGGCGCTGGACAGACAAGAAAGTCGTGATAAAAGACGGGGCGGCACCAGTAGCGGATTTAGGGGGGGAACATGCCCCCCCCCAGACTGTTTTTGTGAACTTACTGTGGAGTGAAAATTCCATAACAGTGTAAAAGAAATAACCGAATTTTTTCTGTCCATCTGGTTTATTTCTTGATTTTTTGCAAATATGGTCCTTCTGAAGTGGCGTAGTGAGAGCAAGTCTTTAGGATTCGTTTCAAGGCGGGCGGCACAGCATCAGGACGGATGTCGATTTGTTGCCCACCCCAACATGCATAGTCCACCACGGTCCTTGTGCCGCCCCAGAAAAAAATCCTGGATCCGCCTTTTTTAGAACATACAGAAAAGACGAGGCATGGACGTGACCCTTGGGTGCCGCGAGAGAGATCACAATTTTCCAGCGATGATTTCCCAAGCTTGGTCTTGGACTTGGACATTTCTATTGCAATACTCGGGAGCGCCCGCGCCACACCCCGCCCCCAACCCCGTCCGCGCCCTTCCCTCGTCCGCTCGCGCCTGTGCCCCGTCCTTTCTGTATTATTTATGCCCGCTGTACACTCTCGGCGAGAGCAAACGAGACATGGCGTATATACATTGCGTAGTTTATGCGATTTCAGAATTTCGCACTAATTAAAACTACGCAATGTATGCCATGTCTCGTGTGCCCTCGCCGAGAGTGTACAGCGGGCATTACCACGGTGCAGACGAGTAAACATCGTGTCTGCGCCCTGTCTTTTCTGTGTGCTTTGCGTCGCGACGCTTCTATACATTTTGTATAAAAGGGACGCGGAAGAGACATATGTCTGCGCCACCTCTGCGTCTTAAGTCATTTCTGCCGAATCTGCCTATCCAGCGCCTAATGGATGGTACCGGGAGGAAGCAGTATACTGTATCGTTATGGGTATGGGTACATGTTGCGACCTTCCTCTTCAAGCTTTCGTCTGCGGCGCGGTGCGGGGAGCGAAAGCGGCCTCCAGCCGTACCACGACCGGTCCTTGGACCATACATAGGATCACGTTTTTATCCCTTACGGGGTAGACAGGGCCAAGAGTCGTGAGACTCGAAGGCCACGCTTAGCTGAATAGTGGGCTTCCTTGGACCAGTCTAAGTCTAACAACTACAGAGCGATAGGCGTCTTTATACCTTCTTGGCGGTTTCGTTACTACAATAAATAATGTAACAAAAAAGTAATGAACAGTAGATAGATTTTCACCTTATATACGCCCATGTGAAGGTAGCGAAACGGCCAAGCCACATATTTTGACTAAGGTGTAGAGTTTGCGAAGTTAGGTCTCATAGAGTAAGAAGCTTCTCATGTAGAGCACATGAGATCTGATACATTTTCGAAAGTGCGAACCATATGGTCTCTTGGCAACACTTTACATGAAAATGTTTTTTTCCTTCCATGCTGGTCTGGGAGCGAAGAAAAAACATAGAATGTGCCAGCTGCTTCTCTTCCCGCGCAGATTGTAAAAGTCAATCGAGGGAAAGGGCTTTAAACTGGGGATTCCTCCATTCATAGGCGATGGGCTAGCAACCTGTCACTATACCTGAATCTCCATTTCATCAGAGAGCCCACTATTCAGCTAAGCGTGGCCTTCGAGTCTTCGACTCTTGGCTCTGTCTATCCCGTAAGGGATAAAGCCGTGATTCTATGTATGTATTTATGTTTTTGGTAGGATATTATTATGTTTAAGACAATAATTTATTGTCAACTCTGAAAAAAAATGTATATTTTATGTGTTTTTCATAATAACTTTGACCTCTTTTACAGCCCCTTGGCGGTTGATCTTTAAAGAAAAAATAGCCTATGTTTGACCCCGGATATTTAACTATATCCATACCAAATTTCATCAAAATTGGTCCATCGGTTTAGCCGTAAAACAGACTTTGGCATTAATATTA
Source organism: Ephestia elutella (assembly GCA_018467065.1). Lineage (NCBI taxonomy): Eukaryota > Metazoa > Arthropoda > Insecta > Lepidoptera > Pyralidae > Ephestia > Ephestia elutella. The sequence continues at coordinate 5,880,773 of CM031587.1, read as the reverse complement.
GTATGAACTTTTACCAAACCGGAGTAAAATAGTGAAACAGTCCATTGCTTTTAATTTGACTTGAGCTGAGGAACCACAATGACCCAATTCTTTAAAGATATTATTGATGAACTAATTAATGCTACAATTAGCATCGTCGCTGACATGTTTCTATGACTTATTTTCGTACCTAAATGAAATTTTACCTTTGGATTTTTACCTTTGGAATGCAATACACTACCGCGGGACACGGACAAAACGAATGACAGTTTGGAACCCGAAAAGAGTTTTTTCATCATCATCATTATCTCAAGCCTTCCTCGACCATTTTGGTGTAGGACTTTTTTTTTTTGATTCGCAGGGGGAAATGCTATTTGCGCACTGAGTGTGGGACTCCTGGGCCGCTAGTCGGCCCAGACTACCCACTAAAACCCCCTGCGGATGCCATCGGCCGCTTTCAAGGCGCCTCAGCGACTGGCCGGTCTCTCACCAGAGACCGGGCTCACCATTTTCAGGGGCCCTCCGACACCTGGAAAGCCCCTGCCGCCGGGTGGGACCTATTTATTGTCCCACCATTTACGGGGGTGCTTCGAGGCGCGCTAAATAGCGCCTCCGCCGCACCCCCTCCTCTTCCGGATCGGGTCCGCAAGGGGGTGGTCCTCGCGGTCCCTTTCATCGGCCTCCCTCTGCGACATGACAGTCTCGCAGAAGGAGGCCATTGCCTCCCAAGCTCCGTCGCTCCCCAGCATCGCATTGACGACGCTCGGGAGCGACAGGTCCATCCTGGTGTAGGCCTCATTCAACCTCCTCCAATTTGCTCTATTCTGGGCAGTGTCTAGCCAGTTATTGCCCGCTATCCTCTTGATGTCGTCTATCCACCGCAACTGGGGTCTTCCGACAGGTCTTTTACGTCCCCACGGTCTCCACTCCAGCATGGCCTTGCCCCATGAGTCCGATTTCCGGGCTATATGACCTGCCCATTGCACTTTAATTTGGCCACTCGCTTTACTATACCTGAGACTCTACTTTGTTTCCTTAACCACTTATTAGTTTTTCGATCCCGTAGCGTTATCCCTACCAGCTTCCGTTCCATTGCCCTTTGGGTAACTATAAGCTTCTGATAGCGGAATTATCGCGCGTGAAGCCGCGGGCAAAAGCTGGTCTTCAAGTGCGTCCACGGCCACGCCTAATGGTAGGGTTCCGAAGATGCCTATGAAGACGCAATGTTGATAGTAGACAAAGGGTTGTGTCGTATAGGGAGGTTAAGTCGATGGCGGAAGATAGATGCAAATGGAAGATGCTCCACCGACAAGAACATAGTTCCGAAATGTGTGATAACGACAAAGATAATGCCGCGCCGACACCACAACCAGTATGAGCGTGATCATATTAAATTTAGCAGAGGGGAATGCATGCACCTTAGAGCTTTAAAGATTTTTCCCTTACTACTAGAGGACTATTATCGACTAAGTCCTATTGTTTTCTGCGTGGGCAGACATTCATAAACAAGATAGAATCAAATGACAAGATAGATGTATTAGTGATTGGCACAGCCGACACTCGCACATAAATATATCATAATCAATATGTAATCAATAGATTCATTTAAATATGGAGTTCATTTGTTACATGTAAATAGTTTAAAGTAATGTATAAAGTTCATAACACAAAATAAAAATGCAAACAGGCCTCAAATATTTTATTTATCTTCTATTTTATTAAAATCGAAATTAAATACCTAAAAAAAACAGCATGATTAATGATTGAAAAGTTTACATGTCCATCACTATCGAATTTAACTGTCAAAAGATGCACCACGCGATGGTTGGTCTTGGTCTATACTAGGGAACGATTCAATATTCTAGGGCATGCACCGTATCACTGGGGGGAGGGTAAGGGAGTTATGGCCGGTAGTACGGTGGGTCTGGAGAGTGAGTGGCCTCCACAGATCTATCTCAACGCGCAACGCGCGTGAAAACCCTTGTGTTGCAGGGAGGGTCCATGCGATGACCACTTTCCATCATGTGGCCCGCATTCCTGTTTGTCTACTTAGTACAGATACAATACCACGTCTTTATCCTTTACGGGGAAGACAGAGCCAAAAGTCGTAAGACTCGAAGGCCACGCTTAGCTGAATGGTGGGGTTTCTTGGTGGAATGAAGATTCAGATATAGCGACAGGTTGCTATTGCTAGCCCATCGCCTATTAGAATCCCCAGTTTAAAAACCATTCCCTTAATTGATTTTATTGCCTACATTGCCTACTTCACACTAATGTTATAAAGAGGAAAGATTTGTATTTTTGTTTGTAACTCGAAAACTACTGGACCAATTTTAAAGTCTTTCAGCGTTAGAAAGCTGCGTTATCCCCGAATAACATAGGCTACTTAAGGACATACCCAATCAGGATTTTCCGAAAACGTACTGTCTTTAAACGTCAAGTGTGAACCATAGGTTAGAAGTACTGAAGCAGGAAAAATATCCCGTAAAGAGAAAAATACTAAACTAGAATTATATCGAATCAAATTACAAATAAAATAAATAAGACTAGATAAAAAAAAATACATAATCCTGTTTTTTTTCCCTTTATCGTCGAAAATCACCGTAATTTAAGCGATAACAGTAGAATTTTTTGAAGAATTAAATAAAGACTACAGTTATTTAAAACGATATTGGCTTTTTTTTAAAATATATTTAGTGTTTTATCACAATCAAAAGAAAACCTCTAAAATGTAATAAGAGCCTGACGAAAACTCGCTAGCAAAAACATAAATTATAGAAAATTCGAAAAGTAACCTTATTGTGTCTGCTTTAAGGCGGAGCTTACGTACCGCCCCTCACCCCCTCTGATTAGCCTTGGGTAGCGCCTTAAGTACCACGGGCGAAGCCGGTGCGGACAGCTAGTAGTAGTATAACCAAATCCTTCGTGTGCTAGTTCCTCATTCCCTTGTTTTACATTGTTCCAGGCGTCATCAACCTTCGTGTTCACATTCTGATACCAAACGCTCGATACCAAAGTACCAAACGGACGATGAAAATGATGCCGCAGCAGTACTGCCTCCGATGGAAGCACCACCACTCCAACGTTCAGAATATGTTCGCGCAGTTATTGGAGAAAGGTTGGTAACTCCTTGTTTACTAGGTTTCATCTAGTAGCAGAATGTCCTGCATACGCTGCACCGAAGAGAGAAGTAATTGATGGTTAAACAAACTTACCTTAATGAAGTTTGACCATAATTATACAAGACGTTGCTTCCGAAGATATTTATAACCCGCCCGTCCCGTGAGTTGCGGATGTCAATTCTGGACTAATTTTCTTTTATGTTATTTTATCCTTAGGTCTCTAAAAATTGTGTCATGCCTAGTACATAGCAGAGCGAGCTGCTTAGTGATTTTAATAAATATCGAGGAAGCAACGTCGTAGTATAATGGGCTTAGACTGAAAATGATTTGAGCAACATTACAATAGGGCTATTGAGCGTCTAACCCCATTATAATTCTGCAAAGTAACAGGTAGATTCAGTTTGTCGCCACCAACGCGAGTTACCAGTTAACTCTAAACCCTGTACGGGTCTCGGGGAACTGGGTGAAATGGTCCCAGTATAAGAGGACTGATCACCCGTCTGGTGCTTGAGCTGGCGTCCCTAAAAGTAAATAATAAAATAATAACTCATTGTTGATTGAAGGTCAACTCCCTCGATCAACAGTACACCTAGATTAAAGGTGTCAGCTCTGAAAACGGCCCGAGAAATAAGAGCACTCAATAAGTGTGCTCTTATTTCTGACAGTACGGTCCATTGCATTACGTTATTTATTGCTTAGACCTAACGTATATTTTTGATCGAAGGTATAAATAATCAATCAACACGGACTGATTTCGCTTTGATTTTGTTTTGTATGTATGAGGCTTTTATCGAAGGTCAACTCAGTTAAATTACAATCACAAACTTCAATTATTTGCAGTCCAAAGTACTCTCATATAGAAATAAATAATATAGAATAATATTGCATCTGAGATGCTCAAAAATCCAAAAAAAAAAAAAATATTTGCAGTCCAGTTTGATTCTTCGGTTCTTAATAATGGGATCGCTAATCGCTAGTACCAACAAGCATGGGCCTGAGACTTTGTTCCTGTGGAAAATTAGGGAAATCGTCTCTTAGTGCTCCCCTACACTCCCTAAGGAACCTACATGCCAAATTTCAGCTTTCTACGCCTAGTAGTTTTGGCTGTGCTTTGTCTGTCAGTCACAGTCAGTAATGGAAGAATTTGATACGTCGGGTCTTCTAAAATTGCTGACTCGTTATATGTTCTGTTTTATCTTTGATATAAACCATATTTATATTCTTTTTATACCAAAAAAAAAAATAAGTAAGTAAACACAATCTAGAAAGTAAATCGCGGACATACTCGTACACACACGTGTATGTCAATACACAGAAAGCTATTATTGCAGTTTGCTGTGCAGCGATTTCTCAAGCTCTCATAAAAACTAGATGTTTTTCTGTAGATAGACCCAACAGGTGGTTCCACTTTTCCAGAAGTAACAATAATTTTTACAAGCTTTTCATTTTGCTCCCTTATCCGGTGCGTCTGTTTTGTACTGCAGAAGTCCAAAAGTCAAAAATACTTTAGCGGAAACTAGCTTTCGCCCGCGTGAATTTTTTTATTTTTTATTTTATTTATTTGGGAAACAAACAATAGTTACACAAATAAATAAGTAACAATAACATGATGATACATATATTAGTAAAGTTACCTCTATTAAATAACTCACATTGTGATTGACTATTTCCCACGGGAACAGTGCTTTTTCTCGGTACCCTATGTCCTTCTCCGTACTTCCAGCTATATGCAAAATTTCAGATAGATTGGTTCAGTGGATACAGCGTGAAGAGGTAACAAACAAATAAACATACAAACCATACTCACTTTCACATTTATAATTAACTAGCTTTTGCCCGCGGCTTCGCCCGCGTGAATTTCCAACGAGAACTGTGCTTTTTCCCGGGATTTAAGGTACCTTATGTCCTTCTCCGTACTTCCAGGCATGTGTATGCGAAATTTCAGGAAGATTGGTTCAGTTGATAAAGCGTGAAGAGGTAACAAACAAACAAACAAATCAACTCACTTTCGCATTTATAATATTAGTTAGGACTAGCTGCTGCCCGGGGCATCGTTCCCGTGGGAATTTTCGGCATAAAAAATACCCTATGTGCTATTCCCGGTATTTTTCCACCCGTATACCAAATTTCATTTAAATCCGTTCAGTAGATTTTGCGTGATTGAGTAACAAACATCCTCACAAATTCACATTCAAACTTTCGCATTTATAATATGAAGTAGGATAGGATATGCCTCCATTTCATACGTGTCGTCGTCGTCGATAGTTTCTTACCCTGCGAGATGCGTGAAGCTGGACAACAGTCGGCAGTAGCGGATTTAGGATTGGGTTAGGAGGAGGGGGATTTGCACGCGCTTAAGACTTTTTCGTGTACTTTGTGTCGTGTGGAGAGAAATTCTATCACGTCACCAAATCGGCGATGTAAAGAATGTTGCTGGCATGAACTGGATTGCAATGGCCCAGGATAGGGAAGGTTGGCGTAGACAAAAGGAGGGCTACCCAGCAGTGGGTCATGGAAGGCTGACGATGATGATACCAAATTAAAATGATGAGTCGTTGAAGTATATGTGAAGAAGCTTATTGTTTAAAAATAAACAACACGACTGACAACTTACATAGCTTATGTCACTCGGAGGAATGCAAGGAATCTAACAATACCTCTCACATCAATATCTGTTTAGCACTTCAGGACTTATGGTGGAATCATGAAACTTACATACATACTTACATACATGAACCCTGAAAACATAACACTCCTTTTTTTGGTCAGTCGTGTAAAAATAACAGAAAGAACAGTGAAACTTTTTCTAATAGTTTATTGTTTCTGACCAGTTTATTTCTAACAGTTATTGTTGATTTCTTTGCCCATCTGCCCCAGAAAAAAATCCTGGATCCGCCCTTGACAGTCGGTAATGAATTCCTTAACTCCTCCTTAGCATACCGTAGCAAACGTATAAACTAATCATATACAGCACCTACCGGTTTCCACCAATCATAGCCCACCTTTCGTTTTCACTATCTAATTCCAATCTTAATTTATGTCTATTGGACGAATCAGAATTTTTTAAATCTGGTTTTGAGTTTTATAGTCTACATTTTTGGTGGTATTTGTTTAGAAATATTTTTTGCAGGAAATAAATTAGGAAGTTTTGATATATAATCTTCTCTCAGCCTAAAGACGTCCACTGCTGGACAAAGGCCTCCCCTAAGGATTTTATCCATGGGGGGTTTTGCCGTAATCGCCACGCTTGGCAGGCGGGTTGGCGATCGCAGTGTGATGGCATAGTACGTGGAAAGATGCTGCTGCCCATCCTCCGGTGTTTTAAATCCCTTAGTCGCCTCTTACGACACCCACGGGAAGAGATGGGTTGGTGCTATTCTAGGGCCACACCACAGGCCACATTGTCTTAAGGGCCAAAAATTAAAATCAAAAATTATTTAAACTTGGCCTTCAAAGAAGGTCTTTTTTTCACGTCAAAAACGAATTATTTAAGCTACAAACTACTAGCATTTCGGAACGACCACTGCTGAGAAGAAATGCCGAAAGAAACTCATGAAAGAGTCTTGGTCGCCTAGCATGCCAGAGGGGCTATTTATTACCTTTATACATACACTAGATTGTGTACAGTCGAGTGTTAGCATATATGCTCATGACTGTACTTAATTCATACAGTACCTAGACGACGAATCCGACGACAACAAACGTAAAGTGGTGAACTGTACAAAGCATTTACAATTATTATTTATAGCATTATTTTTCGATACTTTATCCTAACTAATCCTAACTAAATGACCGAGCGAGCGAAGCGAGCGAGGGCTATAATTCAAGTTGGAGCGAAAAACACATTGTTTGTATGTATGTATGTATGTATGTATGTATGTATGTTTGTTCCGCGATAACTCTCGAACCGTTGTTCCGATTTTGATGAAAGTTGGAATATATGTAGGGATGGTTAATAGAATTTTCAAGTTCGTTGGGCATCAAAATCGGTCCAGCCGTTTTTGAGATATTTAATTTTTTGTGAAAATAAATATTGTATTTTAATAGTCGCGAGGTCTACGTTCGCAGCGAACGACTAGTATTATAAATGCGAAAGTGAGTTTGTTTGTTTATTTATATGTTTGTTACCTCTTCACGCTTTATCTACTGAACCAATCTTCCTGAAATTTCGCATACACATAGTTAGAAATACGGAGAAGGACATAGGGTACCTTTTATCCCGGGAAAAAGCACTGTTCCCGTGGGACATTCACGCGGGCGAAGCCGCGGACGAAAGCTAGTAATCTATATACATATATGACGTCACACTAGTCTCAAAAATGCGACCACCTGTGACAAGGAAAACGTTATGAAATTCGTGTGACGTGACGTACTTATGGCTGGCTCCTGTGCCTCCTCAAGGAGTTTTTGCGACTATATATGCAATGATTTGGACGACCTCCGTGGGCAGTGGTAAAGACCTGGCCTCTGAACCAGGTCCCGGGTTCGATCCCCGGTCAGGTAAAGATGGAAAATGATCATTTTCATATTGACCTGGGTCTTGGATGTTTATCTATATCTGTATTTGTTATAAAATATAGTATCGCCGAGTTAAGTAGTTTCCCATAACACAAGTCTTGAACTTACTTTGGGGCTAGCTCAATCTGTGTGATTCCTCTGTATAAGTATATTTGACCGAGCGAGCGAAGCGAGCGAGGGCTATAATTCAAGTTGGAGCGAAAAACACATTGTTTGTATGTATGTATGTATGTATGTTTGTTCCGCGATAACTGTCGAACCGTTGTTCCGATTTTGAAGAAAGTTGGAATATATGTAGGGATGGTTAATAGAATTTTCAAGTTCGTTGGGCATCAAAATCGGTCCAGCCGTTTTTGAGATATTTAATTTTTTGTGAAAATAAATATTGTATTGTAATAGTCGCGAGGTCTACGTTTGCAGCGAACGACTAGTTTATTTTAATGCCATGTAACTTATTAATTTATTTTATTTCCATTCCAGAGAGGTTCTGCGACGTCACACTGTACTGTTCGTCGAGCTTCGCCACACAGGTCCCCAACAGGGACACAGTCGACCCGCAGCACATAAAGGGGGTGTCCCTCAGGGCGCACAGGTGGGTCCACTGACTTTTTTTGGCATAATCCTAACTTCTGTCACAGAATAAAATAATATAAGTAATAGTACTAACGTGCAGAACGACCACTTATCGCCCCGCACTCATTTCAAATACCCTACCCCACTCCGCACTTCGTTGTAGATATCACTGACACTGGAACGAGGGCTGGCGCGTAATAGTCGCACATTTCGCACTATTTAATTGATAACCACGACACGCAAGCAGCCCTACTACTAACTATGTACCGCCTACAAAGCGCTTATCGCCCCGCACTCATTTTAAATACCCCACCCCACCCCGCACTTCGTTGTAGACATCACTGACACTGGAAAAAGGGCTGGCGCATAATCGTCGCACTTTTCGCACCATTTTGATTGATAACCAGAACATGCAAGCAGCCCTACTATGTACCGCTTACAAAGCGCAAGTGGAGAAGAGGTGGCGCGAGTGCATCAATCAAACATCGAGTCTTTCGACATTATCAATTCTTTCCACAATATTAATGCATTATACCGCCGAATATAAGTAACTAGCTTATTCTCGCTGCTTCGCCCGTGGGAATTTCCCACGGGAACAGTGCTTTATCCCGGAATGAAAAGGTACCCTATGTGAAATATGGCATTCGAATTTTCAGGAAAATGGTTCGGTAGATCAAGCGTAAAGAGATGACAAACAAACAAATAAATAAACAAACAAGCATACTTTCGCATTGATAGGATTAATTTCAAATTTAATTAAAAACCAATAAACAAACCGAATGAATTCCAGGGTGGTGCTAGCAGCATGTTCAGAGCTACTGGGCACATTGCTGAGCGCACACGAGGCCCAGGGGGAACCGGTGCTGGTGATAGACGGTGCCGAGCCCCGCCATCTGAAGGCGTTGCTGGACTACATGTACACTGGAGAGATGAACGTGCACCATGTGAGTAGGGCAATCGACTGACAAAAAAATCTAAAAATGGTCTTGGCTTCTATTGAGCCTTTGAAGATCCCTTATAGTTTTTAGGGTTCCGTACAAAAATGAAAAACCCCTCATAGTTTTTAGGGTTCCTTACAAAAATGAAAAAACGGAACCCTTATAGGTATACCCTATAAGGGTTCCGTTTTTTCATTTTTGTCATCCTTACAGGTCTGTCCGTCTATCACAGCCAATTTTTCTACTGGATCAAATCAGATGAAATTGATAGGATGGCGCAATCCTGTGACCCAAACACAGATGTGCAAAATACACAAATTAGGAATAAAAAAAAGTTTTGCATACCTTCCTGTGTAACATATCAAATGAAAGGGATCGTTATAAGGATCTCAAATATATTTTTGTTATTTGTAAATAAATAGTTTTGATTTTATTCATGAAAGAAGACGAAAACTTACCATTCCACCATCCCCATGATCTCCCAAACTACGGAGCCTAAATTAGAAAATTTCCGAAATATAGTTCATTGCCTGTAGATTACAGGAAAACCAATAAGAATTGGCATTGTACGGAACCCTGTCCACGCGAGTTCAACTCTCACTTGGCCGTCTTAATTATCTCCTCTGAACAAAAACCGCCCAGTTACAGTTTTATTATATGTAATCAATATACATCAATCAAAATACATATAATAAAACTATAACTGGTCTGTGTCATCTTCATAGACCCAATAGAAGCCAAAACCATTTTTAGATTTTTTTCTGTCTGTCTTTCTGTCTGTACGCAAAAACTATTGGACCACATTTGATGCGGTCCATTGTAGTATTGTTAAAGGTCTAACTTAAAATCAGACGTAGGTTTCGTCTTGATACGCCGCTTAGAACCCGAGTTATAAACCATAGTAAATTACGCGCAAACGAAATCGCGGGCATAGGCTAATATATAATATACTAGCCGCGCCTCGGGGCTTCGCTCCCGTGGGAATTTCGGGATAAAAAGTACCTTATGTGCTATTCCTGGTATTTTTCTACCTATATTCTAAATTATATCAAAATCCGTCCAGTAGTTTTTGCGTGATTAAGTAACAAACATCCTCACAAAATCACATCCATACTTTCATACATACATACATACATATTATCACGCCTTTTTCCCGTGGGGGTAGGCAGAGACTAGCGATGTCCACTTGCTACGATCCTTACAGATCTCTCTTGCTTCCTCTACACTCATCACTCTCTTTATAGTCAAAGTCAAAGTCAAAATTTTTTATTGAAACTTGGCCTTCAAAGAAGGCTCTTTTTCACGTCGATAACTAATTATTTAATCATAATATTTTATGTCTCAAAGCTACAAACTACTAGCATTTCGGAACGACCACTGCTGAGAAGAAATGCCGAAAGAAACTCATGAAACAGTCTTATACATGCTCTCCGGTTATGGGTGCTCCTAATATCTCCCTTTTTAAGGAGGTCCGCAATCTGGTCGAAGTGCGTTCTTCGAGGTCGACATTGACCAACTCTCATACTTCCATTACTTGGCCCATACTTTCGTATTTATAATATTTGTAAGAAGTAGGATGTAATTCATATAATTGATGATCAATATTCATTTTTGTTCCAGTCGCAGTTAGCGAGCTTATTGAAAACAGCCGAGGAGCTTCGGATAAAAGGCTTAACGGATATCCGGTGGAATAACAAGGACGAACCTCCTGACTGCGACAGTGGTAAGTCTACTAAGACCAGGGGGCCGATTCTGCCAATTACAAACGTAGATGTCGTGTTTCAGTTTTGTGTCAACATCCAAAGAAATCAAACTAAAGCGACAAAGTCTCTGAAATGAAATGAAAATAATTTTATTTAAATGCGTTATAAAATAGTACTTTTAAATCGTCATATAGGTACTTGTTTTTTATTTAGTTGAAGTCATAAAATTACTTAAAGCTAAGGTTACCTCCGCCTCCAAAGCGCAAGTGGAGAAGAGGCGGCGCAACAAACTCCACTGCTGCATTTTCTTCAAAGACGTCACTTAAGACTGTAAGACTTCTATGTTTTATTATGATTTCTTTGGCTTTTGAGACACAACTGAGGCAAGAAATGTACGTTTGTAACTTGTAGAATCAAGGGCCTGGAGACCACTGACAGGCATTCCCCTCTGCCAAATTTCATATGATCATGCTCATACTGTTTGTGATTGTGTGCGTAGTTTTTAAGATAGTGTGTCGGCATTTTCTTTGTGTGCGTGTATAAATTACTGAATGCGTGATTTGCGTGAACAGTGCGTTTTCCAGTGTAAGGTATCCTATGTCCCTCTCAGTACTTCCAGCTATGTGTATGCGAAATTTCAGGAAGATTTGTTCAGTAGATGAAGCGTGAAGAGGTAACAAACAAACAAACAAACAAACGCACTTTCGCATTTATAATATTATTTAGGATTACGATGTAGTCTAAAATTCTCTCCCCGCGTTGCTGTTTCCCGACAAATATAATTTAGAGGTTTTCAAGGCAAGAGTGAATAGCCATATTTTGAGTTTGCCTGTACCACCCTAGACCTCATCTTTGCTTCCCATCAGGCAAGATTGAGGTCAAACGCACTCAAATCTCTAATTAAAAAAAAAACATTGGCGCAATGGGTTAGCGAGCGCGTTTTTTCCCCACCGAAAGTGACAGACTTTTTTTGCATACTGACGACCTCCGTGGCCCAACGGTCATCACGCCGGACTGCCACACCGGAGGTCCCGGGTTCGATCCCCGGTCAGGTCAAGATGGAAAATGATCTTTTTCAGATTGGCCTGGGTCTTGGATGTTTATCTATATATGTATTTGTCATAAAATATAGTATCGTTGAGTTAGTATCCCATAACACAAGTCCCGAACTTACTTTGGGGCTAACTCAATCTGTGTGATTTGTCCGTATATATTTATAGAAATTTACTCGTATCGTCTCCTGATAATTAAATACTCTTAGTTCTTGTGTCATAATTTATTTAAACACCCCAGGCGTGGTGACAGCAGTAGCGACCGACGACAAGAAGCTAACAGAGAAACTGCTAGAGAAGCAACCGTCGCCGAAGCTCGCTTCTCCGAAGCACGCGTCGCCGAAGCAAGAGTTTCAGAAGCAAGAGGTTCCGAAGCAAGAGGTTCAGAAGCAAGAAGTGCTGTCGGAGCTCAGGGCGTATGTCAAGAATGAAAGTGAAGAGGCCAAGGCGGAGAAGTTTAGTGTTAATGGTAAGGATTATTGAAATTTTTGATTAGTCTATGAAGCAGAGCTTATTACCTCCATTATATTGATCACAAACATAACATGTTTTATTATATTATTATTTTTTTCTTATATTTTATTTTATTTTTGACTGTACACAATCTAGTGTATGTATAAAGTTAATAAATAGCCCCTCTGGCATGCTAGGCGACCAAGACTGTTTCATGAGTTTCTTTCGGCATTTCTTCTCAGCAGTGGTCGTTCCGAAATGCTAGTAGTTTGTAGCTTTGAGACATAATATACTATGATTAAATAATTAGTTATCGACGTGAAAAAGAGCCTTCTTTGAAGGCCAAGTTTCAATAAATAAATAAATATAAATATAAATAAATAAATAAATATATACGGACAAATCACACAGATTGAGTTAGCCCCAAAGTAAGTTCGGGACTTGTGTTATGGGATACTAACTCAACGATACTATATTTTATGACAAATACATATATAGATAAACATCCAAGACCCAGGCCAATCTGAAAAAGATCATTTTCCATCTTGACCTGACTGGGGATCGAACCCGGGACCTCCGGTGTGGCAGTCTGGCGTGATAACCGTTAGGCCACGGAGGTCGTCAAGTCGACAATAAAAAATTTGACTTTGACTTTGACTACCGGTTGGTACCGGTACCAAATTCTCAGACAAAGTACCGGAAAGTACAAAATTTGGTACCGGTACCAACTGCTATGAAGTATATCATGTGTTAGTGTGACTCGTCGGCTAGCAAGCGAGTGGCCCTCTTTGGAACTGCATGATAATGGTTTGCGGAGTTGGCACTTTTTTTCCGAAATTTCCACAGGAGCAAAGCCGTGGGGCGCAGCCTATACCTATATAATTAGTTCTAAATGATCGCATTCATACATGAAACTATTATAATTTCAGTATAAAAAGTACCTTATGTGCTATTTCAGGTATACTGTGATTGTGTATGAACAGTATAATTAAATTGTCTCTGTGTAGTTACTGTAATATTGGAAGTGTCTAAGCGTGTTCTGTCTTAAAAATAGTTCATTTAGCAGGATCACTGATTGAAATACTGGATTGAGTTGACCGTTTAATATGGACGCCGGAGAACTACTCATGTAGTCTCCGCTCCGTTGAAGTAACATAAACAATTAAAACAAACATAAGTAAACATGACATAATGGTACAGTGTGATGTAGGTACGTAACCCTACATCTACATTCCCGTAAAAAAAAATATATAACATGTATGCTGTGGTTGGCTACACATATGTAGCTATGAAAGAAAAAATAAACTACCAGTGTTTCAAGAAATTCGTCCAGTAGATTTAGTAACAAACATCCTCACAAATGTACAAACTCACATCCAAACTTTCGCATTTATAATATTAGTAGGATTAGTATGTGATTTTTATTATTTTGTTAAAAACTAGCATCGGCCTGGGACTTTGTTCCAGTGGAAATTTTGGGAAATCCTCTCTTAGTGCTCCCCTACACTCCCTAAGGAACCTACATGACAAATTTCAGCTTCCTACGCCCAGTAGTTTTGGCTGTGCGTTGTCTGTCAGTCACTCAGTCAGTAACGGAAGAATTATATATAGATTGATGATTAAAAAAGACATAATTTTGTTTGTAGGAGGACCACCGCCACTCATAAAACTACCCACAAAAGAGAAACTAACTCCACCGAAACGGGATCACTCAGATTCGTAAGTAGTTTATACTTGTCTTTATTTTCCCTCTCTGAACTTGCCATTTACGCTATACATGGTTACGGATATTCAGATGATCTACACTTAAAATGTAGAGCGCGCGAGCTCGAAACCTGCAAACTTCACAACAAAATTTTACTTTATTATTTTAAAATTTAGTGTAGTTTGTAACTTAAGGGCTCTCAGTAAGTGAAAACGGCAATATTGGCTGTTTTCTATAAGCTGCTGTTTAAAGAATTGAAGAGTTTTCGCCCTGAAATTTCTGATATGTATTGTAGAACGTATGTTTAAAGGGAGGACTGTTTCCAAAACAAGTTGGGAAAAATTTTGCTCGATAGAAAAAAATCCTGAAGTTACCTCTAAAATTTCATATGAATACAGATAACATCCGTGTTTTATAATAAAAAATGTTTTAAAATCACCAACACAAAGGTATTTTACCTTTTCGATTTCGTGACTGATTTAAATTTTTGAAAAACTAAACATTTCTATTAACTTTTTGATAAAAATGTGAATGGCGCGCAACCGGGACGTCCCCCCGCCTCAGCCGCTTCATATGAATTTTCGCTGACCGCCTAACCCCCCTTAAACAACTGTGAGCAGTATATCAATGTGCATGCTGTGTTCGCTCCAAGAAGGTTGACAACTTGGAAGCCAGTTTTCGAACCAAATAAATAAATAAAAAACTATTGGGAAAAAAAATCTACTATATATTATTATTATTTATTCTTTTTCATTAGAAAAAGTTGTAGAGAATTTTATTATATTTCATTCGGTAGGAGAATACTTTTCGCTACGCGGCACCGTTTTGATGATCTTCGTGCTTCAGGCTCATTTGTCTTACATCTGCCAGGCGTGCCGTGTCGGCTAACTTTTTTATTAGTTACCAGTGCCCCGCCCCGGCTTCGCTCGGTAGGTACATACATAAATTGTAGCCTATGTCACTCAGGTATAACGTAGCTTTGTATTGGTGAAAAAATTTTTGAAATCGACAAAACCCTACAAACAAACACACAAACTTACACACACTTCCTCTTTATAAAGTTTTAAAAAATATATTTTTCCTCCATTAATCACGTGATCTTTTTTTAAGCAATTTTTAACCCAGGGGCCTTAAAAAATGGTGATACATGGTGAGGTTTCAGACTACCCCCCACCCAAATTTTTTAGAATATTATCTTGCCTACAACGACGAGTCAAGCTATTAGAATAGAATCATTTCAGAAGGTCACACTTGACGCTGCTTTTCGGTTTAAAAATCGCGCGTTTGAAAAAATAATGAAAAAATAAATACACATGATATCTATACTACACCCTTGTGATATTTCGTCATTTTTATTAGACCCCTCCCCCTTTCAAGCCTCACGTGATTAATGGACGGCCCCATATTTGACCGAGCGAGCGCAGCGAGCGAAGCGTCTCAGTTTCCACTAGCCGAAAATTCTTTTGTCTGTCCGGATGTTCTCGCCTACAGGTAGCATTTCTAAACCGATTCTCATGAAATTTTGTGAGCAGGTTTGGTAACTTTATAGAATTTGTTAGTCGAGCCAGTTTTTCGATATTATGTATAAAGTAAATTGTAATTATATTGTAAAATTTGTAATCTTAACATTCCTACGCCTAATAGGCAGAGTATGTCGCACTCATATGTAAATAACACCAATGTAATCAACATATTCTAAGGAATAAATGAAATCTATCTATCATTTCAGAAGGTCACACTTAATACTCGCAAATTCGCTTATTGACGTGGGTTTGGGAATATATTTATGTATTTGTTATAAAATATAGTATTGTTAAATTAGCATCCTATAAAGTCTTGAACCTACGTTGGGGCTAACTCAATCTGTGTGATTTGTCCGTATATATTATTATTCGAGGCAAAAGAGGCAGATTTCAGTCAATTTTTGTATTGACCAACCACAAGAACATGTTTGGGCTAATAGGTAAAATATGAGACTTTTTACTTTCTTTCCAGCATTGGTAGGTTGGTTTCAAAACTCTTCTAAGCCAGGGACACGGCAAAATATCGGTTATTTCGTGGAAGGGCTTGCGAGGTCTACTGTTCTTACAGAACAACTAGTGTAGTATGACTGTCACATAATGTTTTGTTTTCAGTGACACGCCAAGTCCGAAGCGGCAACGGCTCATGAGCGGGACAGAGCATACGGACGACGAATCTCTTTCTCACAAATCGTAAGTTCTTTATCTATAATTTTGATATCCTTTATTGCTTTTGGTGAAGGAAAACATCGTGAGGAAAAATGCACAGTGGATGACTGTTTAGGTCAGTAGCGGATTTAGGGGGGGGAGGGGGGTGAGGATTCTTTCTAATAGTTATTGTTTTTGTGTTTTTGATAAGTTTATTTTAAACAGCTATTTACAGTTTAGGTCAGTAGCGGATTTGGAGGGGGGGGGGGGCTTTCTAATAGTTATTGTTTCTGATAAGATTATTTTTAACAGCTATTGTTTATTTTTTTTGCCCATCTTCTCCTTGTGCCCTAGTTCTTAGAGAAATGCCTGATAAATTATTCATTAAAACGCTGAGAACTGGCTACTAGAGCATTGTTACTATGATCTAAAGGAATTCTTTGGTTGCAACTGATAGCAATTTGTCATTGACTGACCATCCTAACTAATATTATAAATGCGAAAGTGAGTTTGTTTGTTACTTCTTCACGCTTTATCTACTGAACCAATCTTCCTGAAATTTTGCATACACATAGTTAGAAGTACTGAGAAGGACATAGGGTACTTTTCATCCCGGGAAAAAGCACTGTTCCCGTGGGAAATACACGCGGGCGAAGCCGCGGGCAAAAGTTAAATGTATTCATAATTTTAAAAGATTTAGCATGCCTAGATAGGTTAAAAGTGAGATTCATATTATTTAGGACTAACTGTATATTCTTATTTATTTATTTATTAATTTTTGTACACAACAAACACAAAGGAAACATAAAACATAGGAAAACTAAGTACAAAGGTTCTACTTATTTCTATAGAAATTTCTTCCAGTAGACCCGCGAAAGAAAAAAGGGAAAAAAAGAGGCATTGGCGTGTACTAAAAAGAAAAGAAAATAGCTAATAGGGATAAATAACAGATAAAAACAACACTATAATATAAGAAGAAAAATATACTACATATAATACATATAGACAGTATTATACATACAATGTATAACAAAAATATATATGAATATAATAAATAAATAAATTATACAAAATATATACTAGGATGAGAGAGAGAGGTAGTGTTCCTTCTTGTACCACTTTTACTGCAAATAAATATTCATTCATGCCCCCTCCAGACAAAAATCTTGGATCCGCCCTTGGTTTAGGTTACTAGTGTGTATAAGATAACTGCCGTTAAATGGCTGTAGTATTATAAGCATTCCTTGTTGACTTTTTAACCTTAAAGAAAATGGCAAATTCTCAATTTTATTTATTTGTTACAGGGACAGGGATGGGCAAGAGTGGCAGCATGGAAATTTGGTGAGTTATCTCTTACTCTTCTGCCATCAATCGAGACCCAAGATATGACTTACAAACACTTCCTCTTTTAAATATTAGCGTGTTTAGTTACAATAAAAAAATACAGGTGTTTTTTAAATCATTGGCATTCTTTCTACTGGTGAAAGTACTCATGAACATGAGCAATTTTTTGTATGGGACCGACTCAATCCGATGGAAAAAAAAAATCAGCTGTTCCATACATTTCGGGTGAGTAGGTATTGGAAAATAGTATGGAACAGCTGATTTTTTTTTCATCGGATTGAGTCGGTCCCATACAAAAAGTTGCTCATGTTCATGAGTACTTTAACCAGTGGAAAGGATGCCAATGATTTAAAAAACACCCTGTATACCTTAAAAAGGGAGATATTAGGAGCACCCATAACCGGAGAGCATGTATGAAGAGAGTGATGAGTGTAAAGGAAGCAAGAGAGATCTGTAAGGATCGTAGCAAGTGGAAATCGCTAGTCTGCCTACCCCACGGAAAAAAGGCGTGACAATATGTATGTATGTGTAGTTACGATAGTTGGATATGTGACTTTTTTATCGATGTACCTACCAACCTTAAAGGAAGGATCCCATAGAGATGTCATCCGCGTATACCCGTAAGGGACAGACTCATACTAATACTACTAAATTGAAAATACACAATAGCAATAGCTACCCTCTCACTATTAACAACCTACATCATTTAGGTTGCTTATATCTCATACTGGGCTAACAAAAGAAAGTCTAAATCTTTCCTACTGAGATTCGTATAAAGCTGTCTCGTTCTTTCATGTAATTATTTATTTGTATGTCCGGTCTAGAGATCCTTAAGGGCCATTTAGACGGTGCAAGTTTCTTGAACATTCAAGAGCAATAATTGCATGCAATAATTGCAGTGCAAGAATTGACTTTCAATAATTGATAGCAACTGTTTACATGGTGATATGAATAAAAAACTTGAATGCAAATCTTGACATACAATAATTGCCAATGTGTTCTGTTACCACCTATACAATTGTTTAGGCAATTATTGCTTGCCATTTTTTAAACACAGATTTGTATGTGCACGTGCCATTTTTTGGCGGTATGCTTCAAGAGTTGCACGTATTTGCGTTGTCAAATTTTTGATGCAAGAATTGAATGAGATTTTGTTGCATGTATTGTTTACACCAAGAAAAGTTTTGAATCCAAACTTGCATACCAGTTCAAGAGTCTGAGCTGCCAACAATATGATTAAAAATATTAATTCATTCAGGATATATCAGCGGAGCGAGTTGTAGGCTGGGGTATGGTGGGGGCGGAGCGGCCGTGGTCTCGCTCCAACTCGGATGACGAGTGGGCCGACGCCTGCGCAGACATCGGGTCCTTCCTGCACACCAGGCTGCGGGTCGACGGTGACAACAGTGCGGGTGAGACAGATAGATAACACGTGAGACAGCAACATTATTGCAGGGTATATCAGCTGGACGAGTGGCCGACGCCTGCGCAGACATCGGGTCCTTCCTGCACACCAGGCTGCGGGTCGACGGTGACAACAGTGCGGGTGAGACAGATAGATAACACGTGAGACAGCAACATTATTGCAGGGTATATCAGCTGGACGAGTGGCCGACGCCTGCGCAGACATCGGGTCCTTCCTGCACACCAGGCTGCGGGTCGACGGTGACAACAGTGCGGGTGAGACAGATAGATAACACGTGAGACAGCAACATTATTGCAGGGTATATCAGCTGGACGAGTGGCCGACGCCTGCGCAGACATCGGGTCCTTCCTGCACACCAGGCTGCGGGTCGACGGTGACAACAGTGCGGGTGAGACAGATAGATAACACGTGAGACAGCAACATTATTGCAGGGTATATCAGCTGGACGAGTGGCCGACGCCTGCGCAGACATCGGGTCCTTCCTGCACACCAGGCTGCGGGTCGACGGTGACAACAGTGCGGGTGAGACAGATAGATAACACGTGAGACAGCAACATTATTGCAGGGTATATCAGCTGGACGAGTGGCCGACGCCTGCGCAGACATCGGGTCCTTCCTGCACACCAGGCTGCGGGTCGACGGTGACAACAGTGCGGGTGAGACAGATAGATAACACGTGAGACAGCAACATTATTGCAGGGTATATCAGCTGGACGAGTGGCCGACGCCTGCGCAGACATCGGGTCCTTCCTGCACACCAGGCTGCGGGTCGACGGTGACAACAGTGCGGGTGAGACAGATAGATAACACGTGAGACAGCAACATTATTGCAGGGTATATCAGCTGGACGAGTGGCCGACGCCTGCGCAGACATCGGGTCCTTCCTGCACACCAGGCTGCGGGTCGACGGTGACAACAGTGCGGGTGAGACAGATAGATAACACGTGAGACAGCAACATTATTGCAGGGTATATCAGCTGGACGAGTGGCCGACGCCTGCGCAGACATCGGGTCCTTCCTGCACACCAGGCTGCGGGTCGACGGTGACAACAGTGCGGGTGAGACAGATAGATAACACGTGAGACAGCAACATTATTGCAGGGTATATCAGCTGGACGAGTGGCCGACGCCTGCGCAGACATCGGGTCCTTCCTGCACACCAGGCTGCGGGTCGACGGTGACAACAGTGCGGGTGAGACAGATAGATAACACGTGAGACAGCAACATTATTGCAGGGTATATCAGCTGGACGAGTGGCCGACGCCTGCGCAGACATCGGGTCCTTCCTGCACACCAGGCTGCGGGTCGACGGTGACAACAGTGCGGGTGAGACAGATAGATAACACGTGAGACAGCAACATTATTGCAGGGTATATCAGCTGGACGAGTGGCCGACGCCTGCGCAGACATCGGGTCCTTCCTGCACACCAGGCTGCGGGTCGACGGTGACAACAGTGCGGGTGAGACAGATAGATAACACGTGAGACAGCAACATTATTGCAGGGTATATCAGCTGGACGAGTGGCCGACGCCTGCGCAGACATCGGGTCCTTCCTGCACACCAGGCTGCGGGTCGACGGTGACAACAGTGCGGGTGAGACAGATAGATAACACGTGAGACAGCAACATTATTGCAGGGTATATCAGCTGGACGAGTGGCCGACGCCTGCGCAGACATCGGGTCCTTCCTGCACACCAGGCTGCGGGTCGACGGTGACAACAGTGCGGGTGAGACAGATAGATAACACGTGAGACAGCAACATTATTGCAGGGTATATCAGCTGGACGAGTGGCCGACGCCTGCGCAGACATCGGGTCCTTCCTGCACACCAGGCTGCGGGTCGACGGTGACAACAGTGCGGGTGAGACAGATAGATAAACCGTGAGACAGCAACATTATTGCAGGGTATATCAGCTGGACGAGTGGCCGACGCCTGCGCAGACATCGGGTCCTTCCTGCACACCAGGCTGCGGGTCGACGGTGACAACAGTGCGGGTGAGACAGATAGATAACACGTGAGACAGCAACATTATTGCAGGGTATATCAGCTGGACGAGTGGCCGACGCCTGCGCAGACATCGGGTCCTTCCTGCACACCAGGCTGCGGGTCGACGGTGACAACAGTGCGGGTGAGACAGATAGATAACACGTGAGACAGCAACATTATTGCAGGGTGTATCAGCTGGACGAGTGGCCGACGCCTGCGCAGACATCGGGTCCTTCCTGCACACCAGGCTGCGGGTCGACGGTGACAACAGTGCGGGTGAGACAGATAGATAACACGTGAGACAGCAACATTATTGCAGGGTGTATCAGCTGGACGAGTGGCCGACGCCTGCGCAGACATCGGGTCCTTCCTGCACACCAGGCTGCGGGTCGACGGTGACAACAGTGCGGGTGAGACAGATAGATAACACGTGAGACAGCAACATTATTGCAGGGTATATCAGCTGGACGAGTGGCCGACGCCTGCGCAGACATCGGGTCCTTCCTGCAATAGATAACACGTGAGACAGCAACATTATTGCAGGGTATATCAGCTGGACGAGTGGCCGACGCCTGCGCAGACATCGGGTCCTTCCTGCACACCAGGCTGCGGGTCGACGGGGACAACAGTGCGGGTGAGACTGATAGATCAAGGGGGGGGGGGGGGGGTGTCACGCGGGGGGTTTAATCCCGGAAACAGTGCCGGAATTATTTAGATTTTAAAAAGGTCCGGGGGGGGGGTCGACTCCCATTACCCCCTCTGAATCCGCTCGAGTTTCCAGTTTTTATTGCAAAGAACGAGCATCGAGCCATATGTCATCGAGAGTAGTTAGCCTCACGCTGATTATAGTTGGGAGGGGGGGGGGGACCACTGCGCTGGCGCAGTCAACTTGGTCTAAAGAGCCAGTTCGTTAAATCTACTTCAGTGGCTAAATCGGTGAATAGTAAAATGTTTGCTTTGATTACAGATGATGACGAATCGAATGACAGCGTGAACGCGGCGGTACCTTCTGCGCCGGCGTCGTCATCGTCATCAGTGACGGCCGACATCAAAGTGGACATCGCACCAGCTGCTATAGCCAACCTCATCGCTCACAAACGTGAGTACTTCATCATCAACGGCTAGGGTCAGTGCTCCTCCTAACTGTACTCGACGTCCCACCGCGCTTACACGTGTGTTCGTTGTATACAATTAAATATGACATTTATTGCGTCGGCTGCTATAGCCAACCTCATCGCTCACAAACGTGACTACATCATCATCAACGGCTAGGGTCCGTGCTCCACCCCGCACGGACCCGTGCGTCACAGCCAGTTAGCTCTACTCGACGTTCCACCGCGCTTATACTTGCGTGGGACGTCGATAGGACCGGGGTTCAAATCCCACCTGTGCCACATGAGTTTGTAGACCAATCTGACTCATGTATGGTAGTTATCTCATAGACCACCACCTGCTTCCGGTGAAGGAAAACATCGTGAGGAAACCTGCACATTGGCTGACTGTTTAGTTTACTAGTGTGTATACGGCTACTGCCACTAGATGGCGGTAGTCGTACAAGTCATGTCAGATGCCTTTAGGCGACTTTAATAAAATCTGACACTAGTGTTAGATAACATACTCGATAAGAATAAGTCTTCTTCTTCTTCAATATATTGTGGCCTTAGCCTAATGTTTTTGGTTTGTTGCAGCCTCGCTTGGCCCCAAGTCCGGGCCAACGGACCCTCGCTTTACGGACGTGGTGAAGCTCAGTGACTATCTACAGCACGGCCGCCGCCCGCAATTCTGGGAAGAGAACTATGTCAAAAGGGTCAGCATACAACAATACATTCTATTAAGATGGATGACTTTAATTTATGGATAGATCGTGTGCAAGTTTTTTAACAAACTTATTTTTTTTTTATTATCGCTCTAATTAACAAGTTATATCGAATAAAAAATACGCAGTATCTAAATACGCCGGTAGTTACCGAATAATCCCGAGTCTTGTCACTATTAGAGGTTTTAGGCAAATAAAACATAAAAATCATATCTATATTATTGTATTTAGTAAGCTTTACAATCTATATATGTATAACACAAAGGTGACTGACTGACTGATATAGTGATCTATCAACGCACAGCCCAAACCACTGGACGGATCGGGCTGAAATTTGAGATGCAGGTAGATGTTATGACTAGTGATGTGCCCTTTCCGAAATTTTCGGGAATTTTTGGAAACGGTCAGGAAATGTTCTCGGAAATATTTCCTAAAACGGAAATTGTTGGAAAAGTGCCTGATATATTAAAAAAAAGGGAATTTTCTTTTTGTAGCTGTCTTTAAAATAAGAAGATTGACAATCACTAAAATTTTCAAGAAAATCGGATGAAGGGAAATGCATATTTTCCATATTCCGGGGAAATTTTCCTGAAAAATTTCCGAGAAATTCCCAAGAAATTTATTGAGAATTTAATTCCTGAGAATTTTTCAGAGAAAAATATTTTAGTAGTAGCTGTTGCCCGCGGTTCCATTCGCGGCTTTAAAGTCGTATATTTTTCATAAAAACATTGAAGCATCGTGAAATAGTGACTGACAGACTTTCGCAAAAAATTGGGAGAAAACGTTCCCGAAAATTTCTGGAAAGTTTCGGAAATTTTCCATGAAAGAAATTTTCGGAAACCGAGAAATTCTCGGCGGCACATCGCTAGTTATGGCGTAGGCATCCGCTAAGAAAGGATCAACACGAGCGAAGCAATAAATAGAGATTGGAAGTAATAATAGAAAGAAAAAGTTGAATGAGGCCATATTGCAGTGTTACGTCACTACCGAAGTATTCACATTCATTTTTGTAGTCAAATCTAACAGTCACATTGACTTATCTTCATTCGGAACTCTGGTACCTGCAGAGCGTAGACCGTCGGGTTTGTTCGTGTACCTTTCTGCCTGTTTCGGTACTGGGTCAATTTTAGATTTATTATTATATCTTTAAATGTGATTGTATATTTGCAGGTAATGGAGGCAGTTCGAGTGAAGGAACTAGAGATGAAGCAAGCGGCGGAGATTCTCGGCGTCAGCTACGGGACTCTCTACGGACGGTACAGGGATGTGTACGGCTGTATCAACAGGCCTTACAGGTACGGTACCGTACCATGTCTTTTTCTGACAGGGCTATGCTATATCAAAGTTTTAATCGAGCACTTTTGTTATTAGACTAATATTTTTAAAGATATTTGAGAAATAGTTGCTAAATCGGTACAAAATCTGTTTGGTGCTGCCAACGAAAGTTATGTTGTGCAAAAAATCTTATTGCAACGCGCACACGCCGCGGTTAAGCACACATAACTTTTATTTTTTGTAGCTCATGTCATACCTGGCCTTAAAATATATTGTACTAGCCTATGCCCGCGACTTCGTCCGCGTTGTTTATATCTCCGGTTCTAAGCGGCGTATCAAGATGAAACCTACGCCAGATTTTAAGTTAGATCTTCAACAATACAACAGTGAAAACCGCATCAAATTCGGCACAGTAGTTTTTGCGTGATGCGCGTACAAACATACAGACAGACAAAAATTCTACAAAAAATTGTTTTGGCTTTTATTGGCCCTATAAAGACCCCTCGTAGTTTTTTCTTAAGTATCTCTTATGTACAGATACAGACCAGTTACAGTTTATTATATGTATTGACGATAAGTTGTCAGTCGTGTTTTTTTAAATAATTATCTTGTACAGGACTGCCCGTGACTTCTGGCAAGCGAAGGGTCCATCAGAAGTGCTGGAGAGGCTTCAGCGCGGAGACATATCTCTAGACGCGGCGGCCCTCGCACTCGGCGTCAGTGTTGCCAACCTATCAGCGTACGTCGCCGACTTCCCTGTTGAAAAAGGTTGGTAGCTACTCTCTCTCTTTCAGCCGAAAGACGTCCACTGCTGGACAAAGGCCTCCCCCAAGGATTTCCACAACGACCGGTCCTGCGCTGCCCGCATCCATGCGCAACCCGCGACCTTCACCAGGTCGTCGGTCCACCGAGTGGGAGGCCTGCCAACACTACGTTTTCCGGTTCGTGGTCGCCACTCGAGAACTTTTCTGCCCCAACGGCTATCTGTTCTACGAGATATGTGCCCCGCCCACTGCCACTTAAGTTTGGCGATTCTGCGGGCTATTTCTGTTACTTTTGGTAGCTAATATGCGATTTAAATTCTATCGGGTTTTGCTATTTTTATTAAGTTGTCAGCTTGTCATTCAAAACCATTTCAAACCATTCGAAACTAACTTCACTATATATTCATTTGTTAGAGACCGAAGTGAAGTTGCTAAAGCCCGACCCAAGTTTAGATTCTAATCGGACTGTATACCAAAACGGTTGAAAAAAAAGCCTTATTGTGTATTGGTATTTACCGATTTGTTTCAGAGCATGTTACATCACTATTTCATTAGTAATGACGTAAAATTGGTTCAGGGCGTGGCTTATGCAAAAATTGACACGGGCGATCCCTTACCAATGCACTCGCGTCGCCGTTCTGTCTTGATTTATTTCTGTGGTTGGTAACTATAACGGAAGCTAGGTAATGAGGGTCCGTCAGTCTGGAAATGTCTAGCCAAAGACGGTTGGAATTTACTATAGCCTTAGATGATGATGTTAGCCTACTTTCGGCTGTAGAACCTTAATTGATGATGATAGGTTACCCACAGCTGTAGAACTAAGTATGGATTTATTTATTTTATTTATTCGGAGAACTAGGACTTTGCAAACAAAAACAATATAATAACGAGATTAGAAAGATTAAGCCATCTAAAACAACTGTAGAGCCTTAAATGATGATAATAGGCCACTCACAGCTGTAAAGCCTTAGATGATGAAGATGGCCCACCCATGGCTGTAGAGCCCATATGATGATGATAGGCCAGCTACAGCTGTAGAGCCTTAGTAAAATCGTCATCACCAACAAAGGCTCTTCTAACGACAGGGCCTTGAATGATGATGATGATGGAAAGTTGGTAAGGCATTTGTCCGTCCGAACTATCGACGAAAGCAAGTGTACAGCTAAGGACAAGAAGGACTTAAGCATGTTAATCGCTATCCTCTACTATGAAATGAAATGAAAATTATTTTATTTAAATAGGCTAAAAAATAGCCCTTTTAAATCGTCATATTCTTGTTTTTTAGTTAGTTTACGTCATAAAATTATTAAAAGCTAAGGTTACCACCGCCTCCAAAGCGCAAGTGGAGAAGAGGCGGCGCAACAAACTCCACTGCTGCATTTTCTCCAAAGACGTCACTTTGCAACATGTCTTACTAGTTGGTGAGGCACCTTTAGAAGCAGAATACGTACAAAACGTATACTTTAATAAAAGTTAAGAAATAGCTGTTTATAAAATGATTGTTTTTTAAATAATAATTTGTAATATGAGGGTGTGTGTGCCCACTTTCGCATTTATAATATTAGTTAGGATAAAGTATCGAAAAATAATGCTATAAATTGTAAATGCTTTGTACAGTTCACCACTTTACGTTCGTTGTCGTCGGATTCGTCGTCTAGGTACTGTATGAATTATGTACAGTCATGAGCATATATGCTAACACTCGACTGTACACAATCTAATGTATGTATAAAGATAATAAATAGCCCCTCTGGCATGTTAGGCGACCAAGACTGTTTCATGAGTTTCGGCATTTCTTCTCAGCAGTGGTCGTTCCGAAATGCTAGTAGTTTGTAGCTTTGAGACAATATATTATGATTAAATAATTAGTTATCGACGTGAAAGAGCCTTCTTTGAAGGCCAAGTTTCAATGAAAAAATTTGACTTTGACTTTCCTTTCAGAGTTCGAGCCGATCCCTATAGAGATCGACCCGTCCCTGAAGCTGCGCTCGCGCACTTGCAGCGGCGGCTCGGCCTCCGCCCTGCCAGCCCCCAAACTGGATAAGAGGCCCAAGGTCAGTACAAGTTTTTTAGGGTTCCGTACCTCAAAAGGCAAAAACGGTACCCTTATAAGATCACTTTGTTGTCCGTCTGTCTGTAAAACTTTTTTTCTCAGGACAATTAAAGATATCAAGTTGAAATTAAGATCGAATACTCGGATCCACGGTCTCTTTCTGCAAACAAATAATCAAAATTATACGTCAACGCGATCAGGAGTTATTACCGTAAATGTTGCGATTTTTCGCGTATTTTCAGATTTTAGAGAGCAATCAAAACCTATGGGGTACTTCCCGTTGATCTAAAATTATGAAATTTGGCAAAAAGCAAGGTCTAACAGTACTTTTATCTATACATATAATAAAACAGTAAAAATATTTTGTCTGTACATTTAGTATTTTTGACTGAAATGGATAGAGGGAGACCTAAAAAGAATACTAGAAAGCAAAAATATTTTTTTGGAATTTCTTTTCTGTCTGTCTGTCTGTCTGTCTGTCTGTATGTATGTACGCGTTTCACGCAAAAACTACTGGACGGATTTGAATGAAACTTTTTTGTTGTATAGCTATTAAGCCTGGGCAACATATAGGCTATAATTGATTTTGAAAACTGGAACACCTGATGAAGAACCATAACAGAACAGCTAAACTATAAGAAATATGGAAATGGTACCTTAGCAAAAGTTTATCAGTCTGACGAGCATTTTCTGTTGACGTATAAAAATCGAAGATCAGGATCATCTGATGAAGAACTCCAAGAGACCAGCTACGCTATTACATATATGGAAATGGCGCCTTAGCAAAAGTTGTTCAACCTGATGAGCATTTTCTACTGCGTATAAATATTGAAGATCTGGAACATCTGTTCCCGTTCATCAACACATATTCCCGCGGGACACGGGATAACCGCTGAAATTTTGAGTACTGGAGTTTAGGTTACTACGAAGCAAAACTCACGCGGGCGAAGCCGCGGGCAACAGCTAGTATAGGAATAAATGTGAAAATTGTAAAATGTTGTTGGACGTCTGAAAAAATCTGTTTTTGCGTGAATCTAGCGCAAAAACTTATTTTTGCGCTAGATTCATGAATCTTAGGGATCGAACTTCAAGTTAGGTTTGTTTTTGAAACTAGTTGGTATTTTAGTTAGAGATATAATGTGAGATGCTTTGCGTGTACAGAACCTTCGGTGCGCGAGTTTGTCTCGCACTTGGCTGGTTTTTTTCTATTAGTTTTCACTGGGAATAGACCCCTCTCTATTATAAAGAGTAAGAACGAGTTTTTTTGTAGCTTCGAAACTACTGAACCGACTTCAAAATTCTTTCACCAATAGAAAGCTACATTATACCCGAGTGACATAGGCTACAATTTATGTACCTCCCGAGCGAAGCCGGGGAGGGGCGCGAGTCTGAAATATTACCCCTTCGATCAACAATACACCCAGGTTAAGACAGACAAGTGTGTAAGTATTTATGTATATGTATTGTATATATATATTTTTTTGTATGTATTTATGTATACTTTGGTGTATTTTCGTGTTCTTCTATTCTTTGTCTGATTTTTATTATATGTCATTCAAATATTCTTTTCAAACACTTGGTTGACTGGAAGAAATCCCTTTTTGGGATAAGTCCGCTATTGTACGCCTCTCTTTTAAATAAATAAATAAATATTTACGGACAAATCACACAGATTGAGTTAGCCCCAAAGTAAGTTCGAGACTTGTGTTATGGGATACTAACTCAACGATACTATATTTTATAACAAATAGATATATAGATAAACATCCAAGACCCAGGTCAATCTGAAAAAGATCATTTTCCATCTTGACCCGACCGGGGATCGAACCCGGGACCTCCGGTGTGGCAGTCTGGCGTGATAACTGTTAGGCCACGGAGGTCGTCTTTTTGTTTCACTATGTTTTGTATTTTTCTTGTGTGTATGTGCAATAAAGAGTTTACAAACAAACGGCCCGAGAAATAAGAGCACACAATAAGCGTGTGCTCTTATTTCTGACTGTACGGTCCATTGAATTACGATATTTATTGCTGAGACTTAAGGTATTTTTTTGATCGAAGGTACACCTATGTATGGTCGAAGGTCTGGTAGTTGAGATGACCGTAAAACCACAATCCTTATTGTTTAAGTTTATTAGTTAAGTTTAAGTTACAGAGTTCAAAAGGTTGCTTGTCCGCGGTTAGTTATGAGAGTGGCGTTATTTTACTACAAAGTACATAATTTATAATATTAATTTCTAATATTAAAGTAGGGCGACGACCGATGCCGACTATTGCCGACGCAACAAATTGTACGCTGCTCGTACACCTATTTGTTTATACAGTTGACAATTTCTCGACTCTTTGCGGGATAGATTGTAATCTGTATTTACCACGAAGTATGTATAGAGAGGAGGTGCGCATAGGCATTTTACATATGAAAGACAGTGTCCGCATTGGGAGGGGAGCGGGGGACGTATACTTACCGAAGACAGCAATTAAAAAATAAACTGTTATGGGATAGACATACGACTTATTTTATCTAATTTTACAAACTGTATAGCCACCTATTGGCCAGTAGCAGAATTATTTTCGCAAACTGTTTTATCAATTCTCTTGAGTTCTGCTATTACTCACTAGATGGCTGTACTGACAGGCGCGTTCCACCGCTGTGGGAATAATTACGTAAAAATACTTACGAGTGAAAATATATACTTTTATCGCGTGATTCCTTGTTGTGTGTGTTACTTTTACACCCCACAAATCCCACAATACAGCACTTCATTGTTAATGAGCACAATCTAAAATTCCGCGTAACTTCGACAATCTGCGGCACGTGTGGACACTGTAAAGTGAACTCCGTGAATGCGACAATAGTGACGTCTGGTGGCAAATTGTTAGAAGCCTCACGTTGGTCGACTGGGGACGGACAGGTCTACTAGCTTATGAACAGCTCTTCTTCATATGTACTCTGTGGTATTTACGTAGTGTAGATTATTATCAAAATAGCAATCTATATATGTATGAAGCTGTTTTTAATATAAATATGATATATTGTGTTACAGCCAGCTACACAGCCACCTACACAGCCACCGCTGAAGAAAGTAATGATCGGCAGTCTGACGGACGAAGACCCAATACCAGCGACCGTCATTTCCACGCACGACAAAAACGCGTACGGAACCACCACGGCGCCTAGTAAGTATAGTTTAGTATATACTGTGTTTGAATCGATGGTGGCCAAGTGGTAATGACACCCACCTGAGGTCGGATAGGACCCGGGTTCAAATCCTACCACACGTGCCACATCAGTTTGTAGACCAATCTGACTCATCTGAGTTTTCATCGACCACCACTTGCTTCCGGTGAAGAAAAATATAGTGAGGAAACCGGCACATTGGTTGACTGTTTAGTTTAGTGTGTAAACGGCTACTGCCACTAGATGGCGGTAGTCGTAAAAAGTCATGTCACTTATGTTAAGGAGACTTGAATAAAATCTGACACCAGTGTTAGTAATAACTCACTCGATAAGGAGAATATTGTATTATAGCCAGACACACAGCCACCGTCTAAAAATATTGGCTTTTGGATTTGAGTGATTTCGGAGGTTGCTTTGGATAGAGAGAGTATTGGAAGGTGATGGGTGATCTTTACTCATCAGTGGGACATTTGAGGTTCAAAAAAACCCTAAGTGCTTGCATCATGGGAAGCAAAGATGTGTAATCAAACTTCTATGTGTATGCGAAATTTCAGGATGATTGGTTCAGTAAATAAAGCGTGAAATGGTAACAAATGAATAAATAAATTCCCTTTTGCATTTATAATATTAGTTAGGATGTATATTTATTTCTACTTGGGATTTCTCCACTCGTAAGCAATGGGCTAGCAACCTATCACTATATCTGAATCTCCATTCCATCAGAAAGCCCACTATTCAGCTAAGCGTGTCTCACGACTCTTGGCTTTGTCTACCCCGTAAGAGATAAAGACGTGATTCTATGTATGTATATATTTAGTGTGATATATACATTAGTAAATGTAACAGGTGGTAAATGGCCTTCAATCCGCGTGGCCAGCCTGGACACATTGCGCGGGGCGTCCCCCCCCGCCGCCCCCGCCGCCTCCCCCTCCGCCCTCATGCGAACCCGTCCCGACCTCACGATCGTGGCCAAGAAGCCAGACAAACGTGAGGACGAAGAGGACACGTGATCTCGCGATAGCGACTCCAGCGACACTGATTGAAAATAGGATTGACAAAAAAGTGAAGTGATTGAAAAAAAAAACGGTGGTTGAAAATAGGATTGACAAAAAAAGTGAAGTGATTGAAAAAAACAAAATGATTTTGAAAAAAACTGTCACTGATTGAAAATAGGATTGACAAAAAAGTGAAATGATTAAAAAAAAAATTCGCAAAAAAACAAAGTGATTTTGAAAAGAAAACGGGTTAAAAAAAACTTAAGTGATTTTGAAAAGAAAACTGTTTACTTTTTATTGTGTAAAACAATGGCAAGTGAAGGTTGAAAAAGTGTGTTTTTTGCTGAATTTTTTTTCGTCGTTTACATTGAGTGTCTCAAAAAAGTGGTCTAAAAAAACTTAAAGACGATTGTTGCGTAATATTTTGTTTAGTTATTTAGGTACATTATCGGTAAAAACGTATTTATACATTTTTAGCTTTAACCTTGAATTTCAAACAAGATGCTATATGTTAAAAATATAAATAAGTTTATGTTGCAAGTGCTTTAGGATGCATATGAATTAAAATACATTAATTGAATGAGGGCTTTCCCGCGTTACATCGCAAAATGTTCCTTTTACAAAATGGCCTCTGGTTACAAACTGTCGCCCCGTTAGCAATTTTTTGGTAACGGGGAGAGGCCGTTAGGTTTTTCAAAACTATTCAAAATCCAAATTTTTTATTGAAACTTGGCTTTCATAGGCACTTTTGCACGTCATAAATAATTATCAATAGTATTAAAGCTACAAACTACTAGCATCTCGGAACGACCACTGCTGAGAAGAAATTCCGAAAGAAACTCATTAAACAGTCTTGGTCGCCTAACATGCCAGAGGGGCTTTTGTTAACAAGGGGAAATTTTGCGAAAAGGACATTCTGCGAAAGGGACGTTTTGCGACATAACGAATCTGACATCTATGTCGCATTTCGGAAACCCCTCGTTGATAACATTACATTTGTTGCGTTGTTCTACTCATGTAAAGTTGTGTTGTTATTTTAATGAAATGATTTTACTTCAGACACCACCGAATGAAAGATACTTATTCAGGGGTGTGGGATGTTCAAATTATTTTGTACATTATTGAATGCAATCTTTGCGTATAAAAATTAAAATTATTTCTCAAAGAGTACGATAATATATTTGTCCTATATACTTTTTTTTGTACAATGGTAAGTTTTAGGTTGTTAAATATTAAAATTAGTTTCCAATTGGCAAACACTGATTCATATTTACCTAGATCTAAGCCATTGAGATATAACCTATAGTGGAAATACCTACTCGTACTAAATCGTATAACTACTTTGTAGCCGATCCGATCCGCCATTACAGGAGCCCTCTCCTGTATTCCTTTCGATGGTAGATCTATGAGCTGTCAATGAGAATTTATTTCAGAAATCCTCTATATTGTGGTATTTTTGTAATCTGCATTGTAAAAACAGCCACAATAATAATAAAAGTAATAATCTGTCCGCCATTACAAAATCCCTCGAGTGAAAATTGGCACGTTTTTTAAGTAGGTATTTCATATCTATAGGTATATATCTATGATCTAAGCAAAGTCTTTAGTAGTTTTTATTTATAGATAATAGAATATTACTCATTGACGTCATTGGTACGTTTTTAAGTCCAAAGTTCCGTTGACGTGTGTTCAATTTAGTTAGTGCTTTCTCATTGTTTGTTAGCGATTATCTAAACAGGCTGGTCAGGGGCGGATATAAGGGGGGGCATAACCCCTCCCTGGTACCTTGGTATATAATTATTTTATACTCAAAATAATCCTGGCACTGCTCTTGGGGTTATTTTGAGTATAGACCACGCACTTTACCCCCTCTGACGCGAAGGTCGAATTTGCCCTTGGGGATAGTGTTGTAAGTGCTAGACTTCGTCTCATTTGGTAAACGTTTCATTTCGTAACATTGACAAAACTAGTGTCAGGATAGCCGAACTGTTAGACATGAAGTTTGATGTGTACGGGACTATACCATGAGCCGGGCCTTCAGTCGTCATTGGTTCCCTGTAGCGTACGTTTTTGTGTATTTTATTTAAATATACAGAGTTGTCAGAACATTGTCTATTTTTTTGCGAAACGCCACTAAATGTATCAATGGAATGTTAAAAAGTTTGCGAAACGCCACTTTTGTTTAGGTATTTAATGTGGCTTACGAAATAAAACGTTTGCCAAATGGGACTAACGGTCCCAACACCGACCTATGATAATGGCACTTTAGTTATACATAATGATAGTTATTGCAATACTATAAAACATGAGATTTTAGTATTTGTAAAAAGCAAGTGTTGTTTATTTTATAATGTTTATTGAATTTATCGAACAAATTTGTTTTCTATACATACCTTTATAGTATTAGTTTCCCAAAAGTAATTTATAAGTCTTTGTTAGTTTAATTTTTATATTTTTTACCTAGAAATCGTGGTTATTTTACACGTTTTTTTTTACGTTTATGTGGTTTTGACGCAGAAGGTCACTTTCGTAAAATGACTCCAAATATTTGGTCACTTTCGCATAATGACATCCTAAAAATTTGGTCCCTTTCGCATAATATCACTTTTTTCGCATAATTTTTAACAAGATATTTTTTGCATAATGTCATTCAATGACAAGATATTTTTTGCATAATGTCATTCAATGACATTATGCAAAAAATATCTTGTTAAAAATTACCTTTTAGGTTTCCACTTTTGCCACTTTTAGGGTTTCATACCTCCACAGGAAAATAAATTCGAAACCACTCACTTGTGTGTCAATAACTTAATATTGTCAATCGTTTTAAATAATAACCCTTAGAGGATCACTCGTATGTGTTGGCATTAATAACATTTTGCGAAAATGACATTGTGAGAAAATGACGATTTGCGAAAGTGACATTGCGCGAAATTGACCTTTCGCTAAAGTGATATTATGCGAAAGTGACCAAAGATTTACGATGACATTTTAGCGAAACTGACATTCTGCGTCAAAGCCGTTTTCGTTTGTTATTGATTCAGGCAAAATAGTTGTTGTGTATTGGAAGTTTTTCAAATTGTTTTCTATAATAATATAAATAAATAGATTTATTTTACTTTTATATAAACATTGAGGCTTTGGCATCAATTGCAGATTATACATTTAATCGTAATTTTTTAAATTATTAATTCAAATATGTTATTAATGCTTTAAGAGGTTTTTTCATAAGAAAATTAATAAAAGCTCTCATATAATGTAAATATATAATTATTGTGTAAGTCCTTAGAAGACCAAATTATACCCTAATGTGTTATATGGCGTAGCTTTATATTATATATTATTATGATTATAAAAAATATATAAATGTCGTATTTGACTGACATTATAAACTAAGAATCGAATAAAAGTTATATTTTAGTTATTTTAAATAGTCATAAAGAACACATTTCCATAGACACTAAAGTATTGTAATACATAAGATATGTAATTATATATTATTATATACATATAATATAAAAGTATATACAGGTGTTTTCTAAATCATTGGCATCCTTTCTACTGGTGAAAGTACTCATGAATATGAGCAACTTTTTGTATGACACTGACTCAATCCGACCGAAAAAAAAATCAGCTGTTCCATACTATTTTACAATACTTAGAAACCCAAAATGTATGAAACAGCTGTTTTTTTTTTCGGTCGGATTGAGTCGGTCCCATACAAAAAGTTGCTCATATTCATGAGTACTTTCACCAGTAGAAAGGATGCCAATGATTTAAAAAACACCCTGTATATAAACGGTAACACGTATATAATCTTACATGCAATGAGGTTTATCGCTCGCTCACTACTGGCGAATAATATCTGTCAGACGATACAATAAATAGATTAACACTTTATTGCACCATTTACAGAAAAGAACATACAATGTAGTGACCAAAAGTAAATATATAAAAGAGCGCAAAGGCGGGCTTATCGCAAATGCAATTTCTTCCAGCCAACCTTTGGGTGGAAGGAGATATAAGTGAAAAGTGTAGGGTGGATGTAGTAGCGGATTTATTGGGGGCACGTGCCCAAGACTGCTTTTTTGTGTACCTACTGTGGAGGGAGATTCCATTACAGTGCATAACAAATTAAGAAATAACAGAATCGTGCCCCCCCCAGACTGTTTTTGTGTACCTACTGTGGAGAGAAAATTCCATAACAGTGCATATCAAATAATGAAATAACAGATTTTTTCTGGCCATCATATATTTTATCAGGTTTATTTCTTGATTTTTTGCAAATCTGGTCCTGGATTCGTTTCAAGGCGGGCGGCAACAGCATCAGAACGGATCGATTTGTTGCACCCCCCCAATCCGCCACGGTCCTTGTGCCCACCCCAGAAAAAAATCCTAGATCCGCCGTTGGGGTGCAGTAAACATTATGAATGATATTAGGAATAAATAAATGAAAAATAAAATTAACATTTTTTAATAAATATACCCATTCAATCACTATACCGTCATTTGATTTGACAATACATCTATCTATACTATCTGACAGACCTGCATATGCCGCTGCAAGGAGAGAAGTATTGGGCTCAGACGCCCTATCTGAGGATGATCTGAGCGACATTACAATAGGGCAGTTGTTAAAATTCTGCAAAGTAACAGGTAGATTCAGTGGGTCGCCACCAACGTGAGTTACCAGGTAACTCAAAACCCTATACATACGGGTCTCGGGGAATTGGGTGAAATGGTCCTAGCATAAGTGGACTGTCCGTCTGGTGCTCGCGCTGGCGTCCCCATATAGTAAATCCGCCATTGTACGCCTCTCTTTTTGTTTCACTATGTTTTGTATTTTTCGTGTGTGTGTGCAATAAAGAGTTTACAAACAAGCAAACAATAACAGTCTTACTACAAAACGAAGTCTAAAGTTAAATACCTGCTTAACACATTACCCGTACAATTAAAATACACGTGATGACATTTTCTAGTTGTCAGTATCTTTTCTCTCTGAACGGGTAATGTGTTTAGCAAGTGTTAACTTTAGACATTGTTTTGTAGTATTACTGTAATAATCTGACAGACGTCACTCGCCAATAGAACGGAAGAGCGATAATCCTTATCGTGTAGTGACATTTTGATTTGCTCTTATAAAAAAAACCTTCACCTCTTGTAATAAGGTTCTCGAGTCTCGCGACTCTTGGCTCTGTCTACCCCGTAGGGGATAAAGACGTGACTGCTGTATCTGACTATGTGTACTCGCTGAATCTCAACTTTCCGTTAAAGTTTTGGAATAAAAGATCTTGGAGTTCAAATCTATGTCGGTGCTAAATTCCGTCAAATTTTTAAGTTCGGAAGTTATTTAGTCGTTCGGAAGATCCTTACAGCCATTCATTTTTATTAAAGAAAAAGCCGTCTAATAAAAATACAGACGACTTGAGAACCTCCTCCTTTTTTGACGTCTTGAGAAACTAGAAAACATCATGAGGAAACCTGCACTCTAGTTGACGATTATCAGCTAGTGTGTGAAATGGAGAAGGCAATGGCAAACCACTCCATTAAAATTGCCAAGATAGTCGTGTGTTTCATTCCACGACCACGACCCCAGCAATAAGGAAAAACCACAAAATGATGTGTGGAACTTAGAATACGTGATAATCTACAACAAAGGTTTATTTTTTGATGACGAATCCACAGAGCTATTACATTCGAAATTAAATTATTATTTTTTATTTAAATAGCACTTTCAAATCGTCATATACTTAGTTATAGTTGACGTCAGAAAATTACCTTAAGCTAAGGTTACCACCTCCTACAAAGCGCAAGTGGAAAAGAGGCGGCGCAACAAACTCCATTCCATTCCACTTTCCATTCATTGGAATTGGAGGAACTTCCACTGCTGCATTATCTCCAAAGACGTCACTTTATAACATACGTGTCTTATAATTAAAGAACTATCTATGTGGACGAAATGTTACATGATCCAATGGCAAATAGACGAAATGTCACTACACAAGTACACATGTAAGTTGCGCATATAAATATATTTGTATAGTACACACATAATATACAGCCGTCGTGTGGTAAGCATAGCATAGTGTATAAATTATATTTATAAACTCGTTCCTCTCAGTTCGCGTAGTTTAAGGCCTTTCGCACAGTGGCCCTACAAGAACAAGTATTGCTAAATTTTTTTGGTTTCCCGTATGTATGATCAGTTATAGTATGATGTTCAAAAATTAAAAGCTTACATACATACAGAGTGATGTTAAACAGTATTCAAATCACAGCTTTGGATGATGAAATTGAGCAGGTCTAAAGAGGCCATTAAAACGTTTGTTCCCGATGAGTCATACCAAGAGTAGTAACACTGAGACTGAAAGGGAAAAAGTATCGATGAGTCACAGTATTACTCATTGCAACTGATGTTTTTCCTAATGAGTCACACTCTTACTCATCGGCACTCTGTATTCCCGTTGAATAACACTGTTACTAAACGAAACTCTGTAATCCCGTTGAGTATCAGAAATTAAAGATAATAACAACACTGAGACTGAAAGGGAAAAAAGTATCGATAAGTACAGTATTACTCATTGCAACTGATGTTTTCCTAATGTCACACTCTTACTCATCGGTACTCTGTAATCCCGTTGAATAACACTGTTACTAAACGAAACTCTGTAATCCCGTTGAGTATCAGAAATTAAAGATAATAATGATCCACTAGCATGGGCCAGGGACTTTGTTCCTGTGGGAATTTCGGGAAATCCTCTCTTAGTGCTCCCCTACACTCCCTAAGGAACCTACATGACAAATTTCAGCTTCCTGCGCCCAGTAGTTTTGGCTGTGCGTTGTCTGTCAGTCACTCAGTCAGTAACGGAAGAATCCTACTAATATTATAAACTAGCCTGTGCCCGCGACTTCGTCCGCGCGTAACTTACTATTGTTAATATCTCAGTTTCTAAGCGGCGTATCGAGATGAATCCTACGCCAGATTCTAAGTTAGACCTTTAATAATACAACAGTGAAAACCGCATCAAATTTGGTCCAGTAGTTTTTGTGTGATGCGCATACAGACAGAAAGACAGACAAAAATTCTACAAAAAATGGTTTTGGCTTCTATTGACCCCTCATATTTTTTTTTGTTAAATATCTTCTAAGTACAAACTCAGACCAGTTACAGTTTTATTATATGTATTTATGCGAATCTATTATATTTATCACTCAGTCACAAAATCTGGACGGATTTCGGTGTAATTTGATACTCTCGTCGCCATTTCCGTTCCGGCTAACAACACGCGTGTCTGTATTAATAAATCACTAATTTGAATACTGTTTAAGAAATCACCCTGTATATAAATCCCAGCCACTGTGCAGTACCTCATTGTGTAATTTATATAGTATATACTGATTGGTTACGTCACAATAATGTCTCGAACAACCGCTTTAGATTCACGTTGATAGATGGCGCTTTTGCACCATTTTTTTGCAAGACATTTGATTTTCTGAAGTCGAACCTTTAAAAAAATAGAATTAAGCCCCATTTAGACAGTGCAAAATTCTTGAACATGCAAGAGCAATAATTGCAGTGCAACAATTGCAAGCAATAATTGCAGTGAAACAATTTACTATCAAAAATTGCAAGCAACTGTTGTTTAGACCATGTGAGAAAATTAATTATTAATACTTAAATGATTTCAACACAATTGCGATATATTGTTAATGAACATTTTCCCTTTCATTTATTTATACAATTGATAAAAAGCGAAGCGCCATCTTTTGATCATTTTGTACAAACACTAATCTATTTCCAAGAATTTTGTTGAATAAATATTTACACTAATGTAACATTAGATTGTTTTTGAAATGCAATTAGTTCATGGACATATTCACTGCTGAATACGCGTGTCACTTATAATACCCAGTGCGACAAGGATCTTTTTGCACGTGGTGGAAAACGGAACGGAAATTTTGATAGCTTAGACATTAGTCTAAGCTATCAAAATTTCACATTTGAAACGTAGGTGGCGCCCTCACTAACGTGCAAAAAGATCGAGGGCGTACTGTACTGCCAGATAATAAGTCTATGGTGGCAATGTCAACACGCCTTGCGCGTATTGTGTTCCCACACAAAGTTATAGAACATTGCAGCACGAAAACTGTATGTAATATTTTTGTTTATAAAACTTTGAATGTTATGTTATAAATAATGGCGGCGGCGTTAGGCCAAACGTAGATGGCGTCGACAGCATCTCTAAATGCAGGGGCGTATTTAGGGGGAGGTAATGACCCCCCTGGAACCTTTTAGGTATATATTTTTATAGACCACGCACTCTGCTTATAACCCCTTCCACCCCCGACGCGGAGACTAGATCCGCCTTTGTTTGTACCTGCCGCCTGCCAATACTACTACTGTGAAGGAAAACGCCTACAGTGTATGTACAGGGTGAATTTAAAAACATTGGCATCCTTTCTACTGGAGAAAGTACTCATGAATATGAGCAACTTTTTGTATGGGACCGAATTGATACGACCGAAAAAATCCAATGTGACCCATCCAATCCTACCCAAAATGAAGCTGTTTTTTTTTGGTTGGATTGAGTCGGCCCCATACAAATAGTTGCTCATAATCATTAGTACTTTCACCAGTAGAAATGATACCAGTAATTAAGAATTTTCACCCTTTATACATATAACTCTAGAAAATTGAACGCAGTTAACTTTTTTATAACATAACCAAGGCTATGATTCTTCTAATTACAAACGTACCATATCGTGCCTCAGTTGTGTCTCAAAAGCCAAAGAAATTTAAAGCATATAGATCTTTCTTGTCGCTTTACCAAATGGCGATTTTCTGACAGTTAAATTAAGAAAAAAAAAACAGTATAAAAAGTCTCAACAGGTTAGTCTATTCATTTTAGATTATTTCGCAGCAAAATTATTCATCATGCTTTATTATATCTGTGTTATGCCTATGTATGAGTACATTAAAAAACACTACCCTCTCCCTCCCCCCGCCTTCGGCGTCCCCCCTTCACCCCTTGTTTGACAGTTGCACAAAATCACAATATTGATTTATTAGATGTTTTTTTAGTAGGTTATATTTTAATAATATGCCAATCGCGTGCAATTTTGCTTTTTGTATGGACTCGTCTTTTACTAATCGTCATCTATAAAGTCATCTGGACCTATTTTTTTTTTTATCTGGGTCTCGGAAAATCCCCCATTACTACCTCTGTTTTACAAATAAATTATTTGACTGATGGATTTAGTTCAATCTCTTTGGCTCTTGAGATACGACGTCTACATTTGTAATTGGTAAAATCGTCCTGCAGTGGAAGACAAATAGCTAGGAAAAAAAACCATGCGGTTAGTCGCTTAGCCCACCCTCATGTATTATATCTGTCCAACTTCAATTGGATGTCTCGTACCAAATTATTACGTAATTAAGTTATTATAAGTTAATGTTATTCTGTTTTGGCCTGACATGCTTTATTCTGAGAGCGATTTTCGTTTCGTAAAAAAAAATATTTTCAGTGTTGGTAATCTTTTAAAAGCAACTTTTTTCTCTAATTATTTTTTGTTAGAAAATATTGTAAGTATTTTTACATTATTTTTCTGTTACTACAGAAGACTGAAGCTAAATGATGAAAATATAAATTGGTAAAATTCAGCTCAGTGCATCAAAATAGAGCATGTCAGCTAAAAAGCAATTAAATATATGTTATACGACTCATAGACTAAAATGCTCCTCAGCAAACGAGTTATTATACTTTGACTAGCTTGAGCCTGGGTCTTTGTTCCCGTGGGAATTTCGGGGAATCATCTCTTAAGGCCCATTTAGACGGTGCTAGTTTATTGTACATACAAGAGCAATAATTGCAGAGCAACAATTTGCTATCAAAAATTGCAAGCAACTGTTTAGGCCATGCGAGTAAATTATTGCTGCAATTTAATTGTATGCAACAGGCAAGAAACTTGCACCGTCTAAATAGGCCTTTAATGCTCCGATATTTTTTTTTATCCAAATATCGGATGCCGGGCGCAGTAGGCAAACGCTACATTCCTTAATCGGCTATTATTCATAACAATTTGGATTTATTCAAATATAAAAACACGTTTGTTGTTGAGTTTGTAATTGTTTATTTAGTGGAAGTCGCCCGCCGATCTATACTTGTGTATCCGGATCGGTTGAGTAAGTTATTATTAATGTACTGGTTTAGTTTGTGAAAAGCGAACGAACGGAAACATAATGAATATACATGAAACATTCTAATTTACACGTAAGGTAGGTGTACCATATTACGTAAGTGTACGGAATTCCGTAAGTTTTTGGTTTAAGCCAAAAAATAAGAAAACTACTAATTGTTTTAATGATTTATGTAATTATCTATCAAGTATAAACAAAAAAGATTCAATTACACATGGTAAAAAATAATTACAAACATCGTTGATTCAGTTATGATGTCTCCTAAGGTCAGTCAGCGCCAAATCGCCATTACTATTAGTGCGTGTGTTGCGTACGGCAAGCTGCCGCGCGGATTTTTATAAGGGAATTATGAGTGATATGTAAGTATTTTCATAACAAAATGTCGCAATTATTTTGAAGGTTCTTAAAACAAACTGATTGATTACTGTCTCAAGTTACTTCGATTAGTTTTTAGTTATTTAATTCTTAATTTACTGATTGCCGTATTAACCTACACGAAGAACCAACCATGTCCGTTAATACGTAACTATTACGGAATGAAGGACAATAAATTGATTTTGTTTTTGTAATTATCCAGGCATCGAGATGAAATAAGTCAACGAAGAATATTGTTACGGGTCTAAAGTATATCATGGTTTCGTGTGATCAAATTACGTATTACGATTTTATTTTTCTTTGTTATAAAAAAACGTGTGTAAAGTGAAACTATTTTTTACTTTTTACGAATTCGTCACTAATGCCTTCGGTACAAAATCACTAATTTATTTAAAACTTTTCTATGTTCGAGTATAATTTTTGTTACCTATTACTAGCATGATGATATTCCTACAGATTTTAAGTCATTGTGTGTTGTTGAGAATAATTACTCATTAGAAATTTCAGTTAACACAATTACCTACACTGTTTTTGGCTGTATCTCTTATTACGTTATAGTACAACGGTCTTGGTAGCTATGCACATTTTGAACTTTTAGGAAGCTTTAAGTAGGTAGATGTTAATTTTCAAATTAGTATCAATTATCAATCAAGTTTTTAATGAAAATTGCATACATCGTGGTTTATTAATCGTAAATTACGTTTTTTTTTAGAGAATACCATTTTTATACCATATTCAGCCTATTCATATTAATATACAGGGTAAATAACTGACCGAAACACTGTACTTAGTACTTACTGGGTTCGGATAAGTATTGGGTGGGTTTGTATCAGAAGGGATGGTAAATGAATTGCGTGTTCTCTGTCTAGAGAGTGAAGTAATAACGGAACATTTTGTGATAAAAAATGGTTGTACAAATTAGTTAGTTAAAGTTCCTTCGGCAATAACCATAAAGATATGTATCATAAAATAAGTATAAAAATAACGTTACGTACGGTTCTTTGTTGCAAAGCCATTGTGCATTTTGGTAATTGCTTTACGATGCCTTTACAAAGTACTTAGGTGCCCCGTTAGGTTCCGTGAACGCAACTACACTAAGAGAGGATTCTCCGAAAGTCGCTGGCAAAAGTAATCCTATTCTAATCCTAACTAATATTATAAATGCGAAAGTGAGTTTGTTTGTTTATTTATTTATTTGTTTGTTTGTTATCTCTTCACGCTTTAACTCCTGAACCAATCTCCCTGAAATTTCGCATACATATAGTGAGAAGTACGGAGATGGACATAGGGTACCTTTCATCCCGGGAAAAAGCACTATTCCCATGAGAATTTCACTCGGGCGAAGCCGCGGGCAAAAGCTAGTAGACTTATAAACGTATTATATTATATGTAGATTAAAAATAATAATATAATATTGTTCGCTAAACCCTGCTTGAAGTAAGTTGATTTGATATGTACCTAGAAACATAAATAAACCTTTATTTCTTACATTTTAAACAAGATAATTTTATTTCAGACCTAAATTAAATTTATATTTTCAGTTTATTATTAAATTATGTAATTCTGAAGCAGAACGTCATTTTTCAGCATATACCGGAATTACGAGCACGCATTTACGGATTTAACCCCAGAGTCAAATTTTATACCGTTATTGTGGACTTTTATGGGGCCTAGATAAATTACAATTAGTCTTCTAAAACATTGTTTAATACAGTAGAGTTACATATCAATCTCCTCTCTGAAAACCACTTTTTACGACAGCACTAATTTCAAATCGCTGAGTTTTTCTGTTTTACTGGAAATTGCTTGGAAAGACAAAAACGCCTTAACACTCCGGAATTCCGTACAGTTACCTTAATTATCGCATATTTGGCTATAACTGTTTTTTTTTTTTTATTTCTTGTGTTAAATTATTGTAAAGGCCCATTTAGACGGTGCAGGTTTCTTGTACGCAAGAGCAATAATTGCAGTGCAACAATTGACTACCTATCAATAATTGCAAGCAACTTGTTTAGACCATGCGAGTAAATTATTGCTTTAATTTAATTGTATGCAACAGGCAAGAAACTTGCACCGTCTGGACCTTAAGATCCGCGAAATTACCTGTTCTCGAAAATAACTTCCTTTGGAAATTTCCGAAAATTTCTCGGGTTTTTAGGAAAATTATCCATTCTCGAGAATGTATCCGAGAAATTTCCAAAAAGTTTCCCTTGTTCTTTGAAAATTTTGGCACATCACTAAGACATTGCAAGTGGCCAAATTTCATCATTCTAGGAATCTAGGTCACAGGAAGTCCCTCGGTTTTTGATTTTTGAACTCTATTACAATTTTACTATGCCAAAGATTGTTATGTTCTTAAAATGCGTTTTGTTAGTGTTTCCGTTCGCCGCTCAGGCATTGCCGTCAACATAATTACTATCTGTTAGGAAAAAATTAATAAAACGTTTAATCAATATTTTTGTTTATTTCTAGCCCAATTCAAACTAATATTTAATACTAGCTGTCGCCCGCGGCTTCGCCCGCGTGAGTTTCGCTTAGATGAAAAATCTCTCTTGGAGCTTTTCATCAGATGTTCCAGATCTTCAATTTTTATACGTCAGCAGAAAATGCTCATCAGGTTGAACGATTTTTGCTAAGGCGCCATTTCCATATATGTTATAGTGTAGCTGGTCTCTTGGAGCTTTTCATCAGATGTTCCAGATCTTCAATTTTTATACGTCGGCAGAAAAATGCTCATCAGGTTGAACGATTTTTGTTAAGGCACCATTTCCATATTACTTATAGTTTAGCTGTTCCGTTATGGTTCTTCATCAGGTGTTCCAGTTTTCAAAATGAATTATAGCCTATATGTTGCCCAGGCTTAATAGCTATACAACAAAAAAAGTTTTATTCAAATCCGTCCAGTAGTTTTTGCGTGAAACGCGTACATACATACAGACAGACAGACAGACAGACAGACAGACAGAAAGACAAGAAATTCAAAAAAATTTTTTTTGCTTTCTATTGTTCTTTTTAGGTCTCCCTCTATCCATTTCAGTCAAAAATATTAAATGTACAGACAAAATATTTTTACTGTTTTATTATATGTATAGATGAATACAATAACGACAATTTATGTTCCGAAAGTGGGGGAACTGTCAAAAAGCGAGAGCAAAGCACTTCGAGCTCCCGCTCGGGTGTAAAATGCGAATTACCTCTTCACGCTTTATCTACTGAACTTTATCCTGAAATTGCGCATACACATTGTTAGAAGTATTGAGAAGGACATGAGTTCTTTGCATCCCGGGAAAAGCACTGTTCCCGTGCGA
Source organism: Ephestia elutella (assembly GCA_018467065.1). Classification (NCBI taxonomy): domain Eukaryota; kingdom Metazoa; phylum Arthropoda; class Insecta; order Lepidoptera; family Pyralidae; genus Ephestia; species Ephestia elutella. The sequence goes on along the minus strand of CM031587.1, from coordinate 5,835,845 downwards.
AATTCACGTGGGCGAAGCCGCGGGAAAAAGCGAATCCTAACTAATATTATAAATGCGAAAGTGAGTTTGTTTGTTACATCTTCACGCTTTATCTACTGAACCAATCTTCCTGAAATTTCGCATACACATAGCTGGAAGTACGGAGAAGTACATAGGGTACCTTTCATCCCGGGAAAAAGCACTGTTCCCGTGCGAAATTCACGTGGGCGAAGCCGCGGGCAAAAGCTAATTCAATACAATCTTACGCTCATAGACCGAAAGCATCATTATTTTCAGGTAAGTGGAATTAAATATGACATTTTGTAGCTGACTGTACCGATAATCGCGATGAGTTGATGATAAGGAAAATGGGAAGCTAATTATTAAAAAAAATAAACACGACTGACAACTCACTGTCACTCGGAGAAATGCAAGGAATCTAAAAACCTACCTCTTACATCACAAATCTGTTCAGCCGTTCAGGACTTATGGTGTAATAAAGAACTGACATACATACATACATGAACCCTGAAAACATGACACCCCTTTTTTGGTCAGTCGTGTAAAAATAGCAAGGGCGCGAGTTTCACATGTTCCATATGACGAATAACTCCAAAATTTTAAAGGAAAGGTTACTTAATAAAAAAACAAATAACCTTTAAATAAATTTATTACATTTACCTACATAAAGTATTGCTAAAATGTACTCTAGTGGCTGCTTCAAGCAAGCCACCGAAATGAGGTCCCATCATAAATATATAGATATATTAAAAGTTAAACAAATATTTACATATACTTATGATATAAGAACGAAATAATTTACTAAGATAATAGATTCTAGTTAGCGGTAAAATTAAGATAATTATTTTAAAACCAAACCGCTGTTGAGACGTCTATTTAATCTTATTTAATCCCCCCCCCACCAAAAGTAGCAGACTTCTACATACAAAGCGCTCGTATAGTCTCCTGTTAGTAAAATGCTGTAAGCCTGAATAAATAGTCCATTGTTACCTTAGGGGTGAAAGTAACATATTTAGTCCCAGGACGAACTCGTTCGAGGGACTAAACTAAGGTAAACACAGTGCTTTTAATTTCATTACGAATACTAGGAAAGTATGTCTGACATACTTTCCTGACGAGCAGCGGGGTTAAAGTAATACACAGAGAGAAAAAAATCACTGGTAATACATTTCAGCCCTAGGGAGAATAGTTTTCTACTGACAGCTGTCAAATTATGTAAAAAATGTCAGTAGAAATACTGTCAACCCACTCCTCATGCAACTTCAGACCTACTTTCTGAGTGTGAGTAATGAAAAATTTCAATTCTATTTAAGGTACATCAGTCGCAATTAATTAATTCTATTTAGACATTATTTATTGCAAAAGTACTCTCATATAGAAATTAGATATGGTGAAAAAATTCCATGCGAGCAGGACTTGAACCCGCGACCAGGTCTTCATACGACCTTGCTCTTCCAACTGAGCTATCGCATTTCAATCCTGCACATCGAAAATCTTCACCATATCCAATTTCTATTGAGATGCACAAAAATCCTAAATAAATATTATTTATTGCAAAATATCTTGAATGCTTGTTGGACTGTATCTTCTCCGATAACCAAGTTGACTTTCTGCTTGCCTGGCCTCTGGGGTGGGATAGAAATGTTGTGTTGTCGCTGTAAATGCTTCTTCCAGTAACAACGGCGGGTGAAACAGGAGTGGCAGACTTGGCATTCAAACCTGGACGAAAAATTTATAGATAAAAATCAAAATAAAAAAATCTTTATTAAAACTTGGCCTTCAAAAAAGGCTCTTTTTCACGTCAAAAACTAATTATTTAATCATAATATATTATGTCTCAAAGCTACAAACTTCAAGCATTTCAGAACGACCACTGCTGGAAAGAAATGCCGAAAGAAACTCATGAAACAGTCTTGTAAAAAGATTAACTTATTTTCAAACAATCAATAGGTTAAGGTTGGCATAACTTGTTCATATTAAATAATTTTTAATTGTTTTTCAATAAATAGGTTTATGAACAACCAATACAAATAAAAGTAAAAAATATTAAAACATACTTAATAATGATGCCAGAATCAGATTGGAGGAGGCTGGAGCCTGTGTTACAGAGCTGCAGTGCTCTCCTCTGTAGAGGCTTCAGTATATCTTAAAGTTATAACCTCGCAAAGGGATAACCCCGTGATTCCAAAGTGTATGAAATTTGGCATACACATAGTTAAAAGTACTGAGAAGGACATAGGATACCTTTCATCCCGGGAAAAAGTTAGTTAGATTCACGCGGGCGAAGCCGCTGGCAAAAGCTGGTTTTATATAAATTTCCCTTTTTAATTATTATTTTACTATAGGGCTGCTAGTCCTCACTAATATTCTAAATGCGAAAGTGAGTTTTTTTGTTTGTAACCTCTTAAAGCTTTATCTTCTGAACCAATCTTCCTGAAATTTCGCATACACATAGTTAGAAGTCCTGAGAAAGCCATAGGGTACATTATGCACAGTTCCCATGGGAAATTCACGCGGGCGAAGCCGCGGGCAAAAGCTAGTTTTATATAAATTCCTCTTACCGTTTAATATCATTATGCGAATCAAGATGCCTGTTCAGTTTAGTACTGTCATAGAACTTCATATCGCAGAGGGTGCACGGGAATGGTCTGATCTTCCTCGTGACACCGTCGGATGTGGTTGATCAGATTTGACGATGTGTAGAAAGAGGCTGTGCAGTATTCGCATTGGTAGCGTTTGCTGCCTGGACAAAGAAAAAAGGTGTAAAACATACATTGTGTGTTGGGCACGGGGGCACGTGCCCCCCCAGACTGCTTTTTTGTATACCTACTGTGGAGGGAGATTCCATGACAGTGCATATCAAATTAAGAAATAACAGAAACGTGCCCTCCCAGACAGCATCAGGCAGGACTAGTGATGTGCCGTTTCCGAAATTTTCAAAGAAACAGCGGAAAGTTTCTTGGAAATTTCACGGAAATAACGGGAAATTTTCCTAAAAACCCGAGAAATTTCTGAAATTAAAAAGGGAAGAAACTGACAGGAACGGGAACAAGATATTTCTCGGCGGCACATCGCTAGGCAGGACGAATGTCGATTTGTTGCACCCCCCCCCCCCCAACATTCATAGTCCACCACTTGTGCTCCCCCAGAAAAAAATCCTGGATCCGCCGTTGGTTTAAGGCAAATTGCCAAGTATTTTACACATGCAGTCTATGGGTCAATTATACACAGAATGCACACAAAGTCCTGCGCATCGCGTGATTTTTACTTCTTTTTATTCGTTTTATAATTGTTAGATACTTGTCAAAAATACATACATTCGTATACAACAAGCAAATGCACAATATTTCTTTATATATTAACTTTAGCGCTCGCACCTACATTGACGGCAATAACTGAAAATCAGTGTTTCTGTACTAACGTGCAGAAAGACCACTGAGTTATGGCTATTTTGCTTTGCTGCAGCACACTAATTTTTTTTTTTTATTTATTAAATCAAAACATTTACAAAATAAAAATCATTTACATGCTATCCTAAAACCACGAAGGTTTGACTGGACGCACTGCGATCTGCATACAATCTAACTAAAGTACATATCAATTGAGTTACTATTCTAATAATACATAAATGTACACAGAAACAAACATTCTCCCAAACAACATCAGCCAACCAACATGACTACCTGCGGTAGGCAGGTATCGGCCGCACACTGACTAGTGCAAAACTGGTTCTTGGCAAAACATCTACCTACAGGTTGTTCAAGAAATGGCATTTTAGCTTACTTTTAACATTGGTTTTAGTCACACTTTTTATAAAAGGTTGTTGTAAGTTATTAAGTAAGCGCGGGACTATATAGGATGTTGTCCTTTCACCATAACAGTTTTTGGCCGAAGTAGTTATTAGTTTCGCATTAGTTTTTTGACGAGTATTTATGTCATGCGTTATATGTTTTTGTATGTCTTTGTTGAAAAACTGTTCCTTTAATATACTGTACATTACCTTGTCGTTTATAGGCATAACTTTACAATACTTAAATAAACCTAGCTCATCATTTTTATATTTTTCTCTGATGCTATATGGCACTATCATTTTTAGTATTCTAATCTGCAATCTATGTATACAGTTTAGGTAGCTAGTAAAAGTTCTTCCATAGCTTGATAGTCCATATCCTATAATCGACTCAGCAAGAGCATTGTACAACAACAATTTGATTTTAAATGGGATTCTATTTTTTATAACGTACATATTCGCTAGGAATGCTCTAAGTTTATCACAAACATGGTTTACGTGTGGAAGCCAATTAAATTTACAGTCTATAATTAGACCTAGATATGTATGTTTATCGACACTCTCAATAGTTTGGCACTTACAAATCAATTTTCTCCCATGCAGACAGTCGTGATCATGTATTACTAATTTTCCACTGACATTAGATTTATCTTTGGCATACGGTGATCGAATGTGTATCAATTTGGTCTTCGCGCCATTAAGTACGAGTTTATTATCATGACACCATTTATTAAGATTATCGAAATCCTCTTGTAATTTATTAATAGCAGTATTAACATTTTGGTCATTGACAATAATACAAGTATCATCAGCGTACTGGAATGGCGTGCCGTGTTTAATGACGTTACTCATATCATTCACGTATGCGATAAAATGTAGAGGGCCCATCACGGATCCTTGTGCAGTGCCCTCCTCCGCTATATAACAGTCACTTAGGCTATTATTGACTCTCACATGGTAAGATCTATTTTCTAGGTAATTAGTGCACCATTTTAGAAGGGGCCCTTGTACGCCAGTGTTTTCTAGCTTATTTATTAGCGTTGGATGATCTAGCGTATCAAAGGCGCGCGAAAAATCTATAAATAAAGCCAAAACGTGTTTTCTGGAATTTAGGTGAGAGTTTATTTCGTCAGTGAATTTAGATAATAACATAGCTGTACTTTTATGGGGCTGAAAACCGAATTGATTTTTATCTACAATTTCATTGTCTTCATAAAATTTATAAACTTGTTCACTGATATTTTTTTCTACGACTTTATTAACAGTGGAAAGCAGAGTGACAGGTCTAAAGTTCGATACATCAGATTGCTTACCTTTTTTGTACACCGGGCGTACACAGCCTCTTTTTAAGTCATCGGGATATATACCTGTTTCCAAACTTGTGTTGATGAGGTTTGAAATGGCAATTGATATATTCCTACTAATCTTTTTGATATCGATTGCTCTAATGCCATCTTGCCCAGGCGCTTTAAAGCTATGCAGTTTATCAATAATTTTTTGTACACTATTAGGAGTAGCTTTCCTCAAAAGTATAGTTCTGTCGCATTGATTTGCGTATTGGTTATTATTCAAAATAGGTTTTTTACATTTAGGTAGTATACTTTTTACAGCATTTTGAAATTCATGGGCAAATTTATTTGCGATGTCAGATGAAGAAACATTATCATAACTGAACGCTTTTGTAATTATCTGGTCGATAGAGTGATTTACTCTGCCACATATCGAATTTATGATCTGCCACAATTTTTTTGGGTTAGAAAAATTATTTTTTATTTTATTTTTGTAATAATTATTTCTATAATACTCTATAACCTTATGTACCTTATTACGAGTTTTATTATATTCTAATCTCAAACATTTATCAGTAGTGTCACTTTTCCATAATTTAAATAAATTATCTCTTTGGTTACTTAAATTTAATATTTTCTCATTTACCCATGGAATTCTAATTTTTTTATCATTGTTTTTGCTACTGGTTGTATTATATTTTTTCGACTTAATTTTAGCGATTTGAAAATTATCTTTAATAAATTTATTAATTTCAAGTGGACATTTCATACTATCAGTCATAGACCAGTCGACACCATTAAGTTCTTTGCAAAATATGTCGTTGTCATAAAACTCGGTTTGCATATTTGAACACTTTGCATCAGCCTGTATACGATTAATATTATGTAATTTGTTATTAGTTTAAGCCTATGTTTTTTTTAAATGTTTTAGTGTCTGTGGCAATTCAAATAAACGTATTCTATTCTATTCTATTCATCCAATATAATAACGGGTTGAGAGCGCTGCTGGGGCTACCAAGACACTGCTCCGCATCAGGAATGTTCGCAGAGGCACGTGTGGACACCTTCCAAGCCATAGTGCGGAAAAGGGTGGCCTCCCTAAAGCGGAGACTGAGCGCTAGCTCCAACAGCCTTCTCAAAGTCATCGCTGGCAGGGTAGATGGGCCCATACTAAAATATTGGACCCAATTACACGTGGATAAGGTAGGTACTAACATAGTTTTAAGGACATTGTAATTAACATTTGTATGGACTTTTCCGAAATAAAAATGATTATTATATTATTCTTTAATAATAAAATATATATTTCTTTTATTTAAAAAAAATATATATTTTTTCATTACTCATACTTGGAAAGTAGGTCTGAAGTTGCCTGAGGAGCGGGTGGAAAGTAATACTTTTCAGCCCTAGGGAGAATCGTTTTCTACTGACATTTTTTATGACTATTTCTTCATAATTTGACAGCTGTGAGTAACACTGGAAGAGATCTCTTTATGGGATAAGTCCGCTGTTGCCATTTCTGTCTTCATGTTAATAGGGGAACGGACACCTTTTTTTATGCTTCTTTGAAATATCTCACAATAATAGAATCATCCGTAAAAGAATCACCTCCATAACCAAAGTATTTTCCAAGATATAGCAAAAAACAATTCACATTTTTAAGCGATGTTTGGACGATACCAAAACGCTCCTAACTAAACGTACATTCATATGACGTCACGCGTAGAAAATGGACTCTCCCTAAAAGTTTGAACTCTAATAAATTAGCTCTGGAGAATAAACTCGTGCTGAAAAGTCGCAAAATGTGTTTAATTATGTGTATTCTATAATAAAATTACATATTTTTAACAATTCTCAAATTCTCCTTGTCCCTATTGTAATTTAATTATGTTATTTGTGCAATAAAGTTATTACAAACTGACCGGTGCGTATGCGCACGTGTTTGGCCAGGTCGTGTTTGTGACACGTGAACTGTGGGGGGAAGTGCGAGCAACTGAGGCTGAGCAGCAACGCGCGTTACAGTAACGCCCGTAGCATCACAATACTGACCGGTATGTATGCGCACGTGTTTGGCCAGGTCATGCTTGTGCCACGTGACGTAGTCGCAGCTCGAGCACGCGAACTGTGGGGGGAGGTGCGAGCAACTGAGGCTGAGCAGCAACGCGCGTTACAGTAACGCCCGTAGCGTCACAATACTGACCGGTATGTATGCGCACGTGTTTGGCCAGGTCATGCTTGTGCCACGTGACGTAGTCGCAGCTCGAGCACGCGAACTGTGGGGGGAGGTGCGAGCAACTGAGGCTGAGCAGCAACGCGCGTTACAGTAACGCCCGTAGCGTCACAATACTGACCGGTGTGTATGCGCACGTGCTTGGCCAAGTCATGTTTATGCCACGTGACGTAGTCGCAGCTCGAGCACGCGAACTGTGGGTGAGATGCGAGCAACTGAGGCTGAGCAGCAACGCGCGTTACAGTAACGCCCGTAGCGTCACAATACTGACCGGTATGTATGCGCACATGTTTGGCCAGGTAATGCTTGTGCCACGTGACGTAGTCGCAGCTCGAGCACGCGAACTGTGGGTGAGGTGCGAGCAACTGAGGCTGAGCAGCAACGCGCGTTACAGTAACGCCCGTAGCGTCACAATACTGACCGGTATGTATGCGCACGTGTTTGGCCAGGTCATGCTTGTGCCACGTGACGTAGTCGCAGCTCGAGCACGCGAACTGCGGGGGGAGGTGCGAGCAACTGAGGCTGAGCAGCAACGCGCGTTACAGTAACGCCCGTAGCATCACAATACTGACCGGTATGTATGCGCACGTGTTTGGCCAGGTCATGCTTGTGCCACGTGACGTAGTCGCAGCTCGAGCACGCGAACTGTGGGTGATATGCGAGCAACTGAGGCTGAGCAGCAACGCGCGTTACAGTAACGCCCGTAGCGTCACAATACTGACCGGTATGTATGCGCACGTGTTTGGCCAGGTCATGCTTGTGCCACGTGACGTAGTCGCAGCTCGAGCACGCGAACTGTGGGTGAGGTGCGAGCAACTGAGGCTGAGCAGCAACGCGCGTTACAGTAACGCCCGTAGCGTCACAATACTGACCGGTATGTATGCGCACGTGTTTGGCCAGGTCATGCTTGTGCCACGTGACGTAGTCGCAGCTCGAGCACGCGAACTGTGGGTGAGATGCGAGCAACTGAGGCTGAGCAGCAACGCGCGTTACAGTAACGCCCGTAGCGTCACAATACTGACCGGTATGTATGCGCACGTGTTTGGCCAGGTCATGCTTGTGCCACGTGACGTAGTCGCAGCTCGAGCACGCGAACTGCGGGGGGAGGTGCGAGCAACTGAGGCTGAGCAGCAACGCGCGTTACAGTAACGCCCGTAGCGTCACAATACTGACCGGTATGTATGCGCACGTGTTTGGCCAGGTCATGCTTGTGCCACGTGACGTAGTCGCAGCTCGAGCACGCGAACTGTGGGTGAGATGCGAGCAACTGAGGCTGAGCAGCAACGCGCGTTACAGTAACGCCCGTAGCATCACAATACTGACCGGTATGTATGCGCACGTGTTTGGCCAGGTCATGCTTGTGCCACGTGACGTAGTCGCAGCTCGAGCACGCGAACTGTGGGTGATATGCGAGCAACTGAGGCTGAGCAGCAACGCGCGTTACAGTAACGCCCGTAGCGTCACAATACTGACCGGTATGTATGCGCACGTGTTTGGCCAGGTCATGCTTGTGCCACGTGACGTAGTCGCAGCTCGAGCACGCGAACTGCGGGGGAGGTGCGAGCAACTGAGGCTGAGCAGCAACGCGCGTTACAGTAACGCCCGTAGCGTCACAATACTGACCGGTATTTATGCGCACGTGTTTGGCCAGGTCATGCTTGTGCCACGTGACGTAGTCGCAGCTCGAGCACGCGAACTGCGGGGGGAGGTGCGAGCAACTGAGGCTGAGCAGCAACGCGCGTTACAGTAACGCCCGTAGCGTCACAATACTGACCGGTATGTATGCGCACGTGTTTGGCCAGGTCATGCTTGTGCCACGTGACGTAGTCGCAGCTCGAGCACGCGAACTGCGGGGGGAGGTGCGAGCAACTGAGGCTGAGCAGCAACGCGCGTTACAGTAACGCCCGTAGCGTCACAATACTGACCGGTATGTATGCGCACGTGTTTGGCCAGGTCATGCTTGTGCCACGTGACGTAGTCGCAGCTCGAGCACGCGAACTGTGGGTGAGATGCGAGCAACTGAGGCTGAGCAGCAACGCGCGTTACAGTAACGCCCGTAGCGTCACAATACTGACCGGTATGTATGCGCACGTGTTTGGCCAGGTCATGCTTGTGCCACGTGACGTAGTCGCAGCTCGAGCACGCGAACTGTGGGGGGAGGTGCGAGCAACTGAGGCTGAGCAGCAACGCGCGTTACAGTAACGCCCGTAGCGTCACAATACTGACCGGTATGTATGCGCACGTGTTTGGCCAGGTCATGCTTGTGCCACGTGACGTAGTCGCAGCTCGAGCACGCGAACTGTGGGGGAGGTGCGAGCAACTGAGGCTGAGCAGCAACGCGCGTTACAGTAACGCCCGTAGCGTCACAATACTGACCGGTATGTATGCGCACGTGTTTGGCCAAGTCATGCTTGTGCCACGTGACGTAGTTGCAGCTCGAGCACGCGAACTGGGGGTGAGATGCGAGCAACTGAGGCTGAGCAGCAACGCGCGTTACAGTAACGCCCGTAGCGTCACAATACTGACCGGTATGTATGCGCACGTGTTTGGCCAGGTCATGCTTGTGCCACGTGACGTAGTCGCAGCTCGAGCACGCGAACTGGGGGGGGAGGTGCGACCGTCTGTGGCTAAATAGAGTCGCGCGGTGGGCAAACACTTTGCCGCAAATCTGGAAACATTTATTTATTTAAAAACTTCATAAAGTGGAACTCCTCTTCCGTGACGATCTCCGTGGCCTAACGGTTATCACGCCAGACTGCCACACCGGAGGTCCCGGGTTCGATTCCCGGTCAGGTCAAAATGGAAAATGATATTTTTGAGATTGGCCTGGGTCTTGGATGTTTATCTATACATATATGTATTTGTCATAAAATATAGTATCGTTGAGTTAGTATCCCATAACACAAGTCTCGAACTTACTTTGGGGCTAACTCAATCTGTGTGATTAGACAGTATTTAAAAAAAACTGGGCGGGCCACGTCAGCCGTATGGGAATGGAAAGATGGACAAAAATAGTCACTTCTTGGGTCCCAACTGATGGCAAAAGAGCGAGAGGCAAGCCGAAAAAGAGGTGACGAATTGTCGACCTTTGATAGGAGGTGGCAGCAGGTAGCGAATGAGAGGTAGTTGGAGAGATAAGGGGGAGCCTTTTGCCCAGCAGTGAGACCTATTGGCTAAATAAATAAAAAAATTGCACAAATTACAAAAACGACCAGTTGTGTAGGGCCAGGTGTGAGCAGTTGCTCGGGGCTGCCGTAGGAGTTGATGTTGCCCGACTCAGGGCAGTAGTGTCTCCGGAGTCTGGAGCTTGGCTCCATGAGCTTCCATCGCCCCATGTGGGTACCGCTCTGGTTGACGGATCGTCAAGGGTGGGTGTAGCCCTCAGACTTGGGTGCGACGTGTGTGAACCCCACTCGTGCGTATGCGGTGTTTTGGTGGACTCCAGAGGTCATCATGGGCTGAGCTGTAGTAAATCGGCTGGCCGTTTTCTCCGTCACTACATGCTTAACGAGGTTATCCGGAGAGCTTTGGTGTCCGCTGGCGACCCTTGTACATTCAAGCCCCAAGTTTTAAGCCGCTCTCATGGCAAGAGGCCAGACGGCTTGACTCTGATACCGTGGGAGAGGGGTCGTAGCTTGGTTTGGGACGCGACATGTGTCAGCACTTTCGCGGCCACCCATCTTACGCCTACTACACGTGCAGCTGGTGCGGCCGCCGAATGGGCAGCCACCCAGAAGCATACAAAATATGCGCTTCTGACGTCGTATATGTTTGTCCACTTTGCGGTGGAGGTGAGCGGGGTATGGTGTGCCGAGGCTAGAGGTTTTGTGCGGGAGTTGGGAAGGCGCCTTTGGAACAATAGTGCTGAGCCCCGCGCCGAGACATACCTGGTGCAACGCATTTTCCTTGCTATACAGCGAGGGAACGCTGCAAGCGTCATGGGTACTTTTGCGCCAGGTATGACCCGGGGCGGTCTCTTTGACTAATGTTTATTTTTTAAAATTTTGATTGACTTGACATTTATTTTTGTTTAAATTATTGATGTATCTGACATGTGTAATCCATTATAATAAACATCATCACCAACGACTTAAAAAAATATCAAAAATTATGTACAAATGATGGACTTAACGCCATATGTCATCAAACTGTCAGTATTAATTTATTACAGACTAGCTCCCCGAACTTGCTTTGCTTGAGGTACATACATAAGTTGTAGCCTATGTCACTCAGGCATAATGTTGCTGTCTATTTTATTTATTTATTTTATTTTGTTTTCTTTGGAAAACCATACAATTTCATAACTAATTTACAAAATAACTTAATTATCTACAAACACATTTAATTGGTGAAAGAAATTTTTAAATCGGTTCATTTGTTTGACTACACACCTACAAACAAACCTCGAACAGCTACGGGTAGGTAAGTAGGGGAACTTTGTAGAATTTGAGAAATTCAGTGCTTATTAGTCTGCTATTTAGTAACTCTTTAGTAGTATTTCCTCATGACTGAGGGTCGTGGTCATTATATGGAATGAAACACACACAACGACTCTCTTGGCAATATTAATGGAGTGGTTTGCCATTGCCTTCTCCATTTCACACACTAGCTAATAATCATCAACCAGAGTGCAGGTTGCCTCACGATGTTTTCCTTCACCGGAAGCAAGTGGTGGTCAATAAAAACTAACATGAGAACTCATGTAGCCCGGGCAGGATTCAAACCTGGGATTTTGCATCCACAGGCGGGCGCCCTACCACTCGGCCACCACCGCTTCTTACCGCTATTTAGTGTAGGTAGAGCTAAGTACCCTGCATATCGTCACACAAATTTTCTGAGAAATGTCATTAGCGCACATCACAGATTTAGATTAGGCTAGATACCACATGTTTGTTTGATAGTATGAAAACCGAGGGGCCATTATTTTCTACCTACGATGACGTCACGCCAGGCATTTTAGTGATGGGCGCAACATAAATGCGAATGAAGGCTAACTGAGTAGCAAACGCGTGATTGTTTGTCCACTGGACAAACGCCGGGCACGTAAGCCCATCTATAGATGGGTTTATTCCCTGGCATAAACCTGTCTCTGGTCTTGAGTACGAAAGGATGGTTAGCAATTAGCAATCATTACAAACCTCACAAATAAACGTCTCTATATCATCTTTATGTAATTTTTGTTTGTGCTCATCTTTTGTCTTTTTCGTATCAAACTTCATATCGCAAGCTTCACAGTATAATGGGTGTAGTTTTCTCTTTTCAGATTGCAATGGGCATTTTTTCCGGACTGATGGTTTTATCCGAGGTTTTCTGAAAATATTTTTTTTATTAACTTCCCTGTCTGTCTCTATACAAATGAGAAAGAGTTGAATGGACTTTCTTGTAACAAACTACAGCTACAGTAGGCAAGGGCAGATTCAGCCTTGGGGTCTAATGATCTCCTTGAGTATGAAGTAGTATAATTTGAGTATGAAAAATATTATATATATGCCAAGAAGGTCCCAAGGCCATGACTCCCATGACCTCCCCCTGAATCCGCCCCTGACAGTAAGCGCTTTTTAACACTTTTCTGGACAGTAAACAAGACACAAAAGGGTAGAACTGTACCACATCTGACGCACTAAAATTGGTTTTAGGGGGAAGAGGGGGGGAGGGGGAGGGAGGGTAACACCCCCTGACACCCCCACATGCGCAAATGAACTTTTTAAAAAAAAAAAATTTTGAATTGTTTTAGGATATCATCAACATAAACAAGGGGAAAGGTATAGAATCTAGCCGCAGGATATTCAATATGGGAGGGGGGAGGATGGACCCCCTGTACCACTACCCCCGCGCGGAGACATTTAGTTTTTTTATGAATTTTTGAAAATAAAAATTATTATGTCATCCACATAAATGAAAATGGAAAAGTGCCAGTAATCACTACTAATGATGAAGTTTTTTTTTAATCAAGGAAGTTATCAAAGTAACTCATATCTACAGACATTTTGAAACGGGACATCTCCGGCGCTGCGGGAAGTGCAGCCCCTCCGGCTATAAAAAAAACACTCCTGTATAGGGCAAACAAGACTACGTGAAGTTGGGGTTGGCCAGTTTGGATTTGCCCATTTGCACTTTCTGTGATACCTAATAGGGGGCAGTTTCTCCCCCCCCCCTTTTCTATTCCCTGTCACTATAATGGCGGTACCTGTCAAAATATACGTAAAAATCGGAACAAATTTTCGAAACTTTAATATTTTTTTTCTCAAAAACTATTGCGAATCGCAACTTGAAATTTTGCAGAGAGGCTTATTTTGTGATTATCTATACACAAAAAAAATATGGAAGCCCAACTCACTGTCAGATGTGTTACAGTAGAGCCTACAATAGTTTAAAGATTCTCAATTTTTACCTTTTAGCTACTTCTTTCTTCACAACAACCTTTTCCGTCTTCACTTCAAAAACCACCTCCTTTGTATCATCATCGCTCACTCTGTCAAAACATTCATAGTCATCGTCATCTAGCTCCACTTTGAGGTTCTCGATGAGAAACTTCTGTAACACCTCATCGGTTTGTACACATGTTGTTTTGAACTTGTGAGCCACTGACAGGTCTGAGAGGCACATGTCGCATATTTGAGATGGCAACCCTTCTTGTTCCAATAGCTGAAATTATTAAATGCTGAATATACACTAACTGGTGCTAAAACTTGGACCTATTTTGTTTGTCAGTAGTTAAATGTGGGTTTTTGTTCCACATTTACTTTAGAAACTTACTTTTAGACCTGTACAAAACTCTATTTTACTAATTATATTGGATTTCACATCGAAAATATCTTTCATACTTGTACTTCGAGTCATGCAGACCCTACAAGAGCCTTTGATATTAAGTTTTCCTGATAAATCACATTTTTGTATATCAGTTGCATTTTTTTGGTCCATTATTAAAATATCTAATGAGTATCCTTATAAATGGTAATATGTATTAAGATATAGGTTTACAACTTTATTATAATCATCATTATGTATTTAGAATTATTTATTTGTAGGTATTTCTAATTTTTGATAAAAAAAAATAGAGAAAGAAACTACCTAACAACAAAGAGTATATAATCACTAACAAAGAAAAGAACAAGAGACTTTTTTGACTGCTGTTCTGATTTGACATGACATTGACACAAACAAAACTTTTTTCTTGGCCTCTCTCTTTGTCTAGGCTCCACTCGCTGGCCCAACCATAGACTTATAATATACGGGCCCAACCCTTCGAGCAACAAGGACTTCCGCGCGCGGCCCGGAAGGGAGGCGCCATAGATGTCTTTCCCCTCTGGCAAATTGAAGCTTAGGTCCAGGTGGACTTGAGCGTTTATAAAAACTGTTTGCACTCGGACTTTTCGCTAGACAGAATCCATCAGTCAGTGTGAATGTCACATAGGCCGCAATACAAAAAATTCAAAATTGTTCAATTTTGTGCTGCAAAAAGAGGTCTGGGACATTTATTTTACAGAAAGATGATGTTACATTTCTCTAGTAAGTAAATTCTTATCATATGATTATAAATTAAACAAAAATTCATACATTTTATTATAATGTCATTGTTGGATTTGTTTACCAACATCAGTCCGGTCGCCCATAGAAACACGGATTTGTCGAGTGATAATTTCGTCCAACATCTAGATTTAGTGATGTTAGCTTACATAGTGTGTTGTAGTCGTTTATCGATAAACTGCGATATGTATAGTTTTAAATTGTCGTATGTTGTAATGTGTATTTTCTTATTTTGTTACAGCTTTCCCAAAAATACCTACTTAGAGATGTGTGTATGGAAAATCTTGTGCAACAACAAGCAAACCTGGGATGCCAAAAAAACAAGTCCCGTTTGTTTAGCTCATTATAAGGCATCTGATTTCCAGGAATGGTGTAATTCAGCTCGAATGAACAAGACAGTGATGTGTCAGAGAAAATTAAAGAAATAGTCAAGTTATATTTAGATAATTTAAATTTTATTTTCAATTTTCTTGTCTTTGTAGTACTTAACTAATAAACGTGTAACTTTGCAACTTTAATTTTATTTATTGCTAGCTTTCGCCCGCGGCTTCGCCCGCGTGGATTTCCCACGGGAACAGTGCTCTTTCCCGGGATGAAAGGTACCCGATGTCCTTCTCCGTACTTCCAGCTATGTGTATGCGAAATTTCAAGAAGATTGGTTCAGTAGATAAAGCGTGAAAAGGTAACAAACAAACGCACTTTCGCATTTATAATATTAGGATAGGATTATGCTACACCAATTGCGAAATGCACCTTTTGTTCGAGTGTACGTTTCGTGAAGTGCACATTCTGCTTCAAACCCTCAGATAGAACCACTAGTAAGTATATAAAAAATGCAAATTACTGCTAGAGCCCCCCGGGTATGTCATTCATAAGAACGTAGGTATCCATATTTCCATACCTCCTTAGCAATAAATATTATAAATGCGAAGTATATACTGTTATACGCACGGCTAAACCACTCCACAGATTTTATAAAAGCTTTTGATTTTATAGTTGAAGGCCCGAGAAATTCGATAATTTATAATTCATCGATAATGCAGAATTACATTTTTGCCATTCACTATTGAAAACAAAGTCAAAAATAAGTGAATGTGTGTTCTGTCTTATATATATACGTACACAAAAATCTGACGGGTGGTGACAGATTTGTCAATGTATTGTTTTATTTTTCATATGTGGTGTCGTAATTTGTCGTAATTACAGATTTTCACTATGTATGTGTGTACTGAACAGCGCTTGCGTGAATTTCCCTCCCCCCGCAAAAAATGCCAGACAGATTTGAATGCAATGATGTCGCTATGCCTTCTCCCTCCGTAAGGAGTCCGTGTTGCTCTATGGCCCAACCCAACGCATTGAGCGAGCGTGTAGAGGGCTGTTTGGCTAGAAGAATAATCTGAAAAGCCGTCTCCTTTTAAGTTGAACGGCATGGAATGTTACAGTTTGACACCGGATGTTTTTAGACTAATTCGACCCTGCTGAGCACGATTTTGGCCGGTGTCAGACCAATTCCCCCCCCCCCCTTCCCCCCTTTTCATTGAAAATATGTCCCTCGCCACGGTTTTCTCCGTTTTGTACAAAAACTGTTGGATCTAGAAAAAAACTGTCAAGGGCAAAGTTAATCTGCATAAGATTACCTACCAATTGGTATAAATTTTATTTTTATAGGTCTAATAGTTTTTGAGTAACATCTACCCAAATTTCGAGGTTTTTTTTTTTTTTTAAATTTTAACTGTATTTTTGCCATTTTTAGGGAAACCGCTGAATTTGGAACAAAGTGATGTATGCACTAATCAATCTTGATGTATTAACCTACAAAACAAGACCCCATTAACGTCGTACGAGTTTTTTTTCACCTTTGACGGCTTTGACAACTTACAGCGCCGACCTTGCAAAACAACAATTAACCTCTATAAACCTATTTTATACATCGTAGAGGGTTTTTTTTTCACTAATTCGACCCTGCTGAGCTCGATTTTGCCCGGTATCAGACCAATTCCCCCCTCCCCCTCCATTCCCCCTTTTCATTGAAAATATGTCCCTTGCCTCGGTTATCTCCGTTTTGTAAAAAAAACTGTTAGATCTAGAAGAAAACTGTCAATGACAAAATTAATCTACTTTAAATTACCTATCACATGATATGAATTTTATTTTTGTAGGTCTTATAGTTTTTGAGTAACATGTACCCAAATTTCAAAGTTTAATTTTTTTTTTAAATTTTAACTGTATTTTCGCCATTTTATACTGGAAACCGCTGAATTTGGAACAAAATTATGTATGCTCTAATCAATCTTGATGTATTAACCTTCAAAACAAGAACACTAATAGTAATTGGTCCAATGACTGGGTTCAAACTACTGGTCAAAACTACTGGGTTAATTGTTGTTCAATGTTCGCAAGTTCGGTGCTGTAAGTTGTCGAAAGTGAACAAAAACTCGTACGATCATTAATGGGCTCTAATTTAATATTTAATTAATATTTAATTAAATTAGAGCCCATTAATGATCGTACGAGTAAGTACGTAAGTAATTTTTTTGTCGTATTGAGCAATACTATTGAATTTTTGCAAGCTATCGATAGTGCAATACTTTCGATAGTATTGAGAACTATCAATAGTATCGATAGATTGTAGAAGTTTAAGAGTCTATACTACCAATACTATCGATAGTATTGATTAGAAAATATCACAGACATATAATAATAGTAAGCAGACAGAACATGTCATTTGAAATTGCATGGCAAAAACACACACTAAGATCATTATTCACACAACGACAGAATACAGGGTCGGATCTAAGATAATTAATTACATTGTGTACAGTGTAGCAAAACCAAAAATTTTGAGAAGCTGAATCTTGTGCCGTGCGCGGTATGCGGATGGATCTGCATCAGCTTTTTACAATGGGAAATTCTATTCCCTTTTGGGAAAAAATACTAGTCATTAAATAAATAAAATTTATTTTAAATTATTTAAATCACGTGCAATGAAAAATTGCAATGATTGCTGGCGTCCATTCAATGTCCTGGTACTCGTAGTACGGAAAAGACATACTCCCCACATAGCAGTTCTCTTTCTTGAGGTATTATTTTCTGGCATATTTTCCTTGCCCTGAAATAAAATTCACTGTCAGTATTTTTATAAAATGTGCATTTTAATCTTCAAGAAAGAATTCCTGAGATTTTTATAGAATAGGTACTTAATTCGTATATTTGCCTTGATTCGGCCCAGTAATAGTAAACAAAATTGGATCTGTCAAATGATCTATGCTATTTACGAAATTATTAAATTACTTGTAGTATTTCTTATGAAATGGTTATAAATAATACACTACTTTATAAAATAAATAATGATATTGCTGATAAATAGCATTCAAAAGTCTAATAATGGTTATTGTTTCAAAAATAACACGAAATTGTATATTATCATTGGGCACGTCAAAAAAACATGAATTGCTTACCGAAGGAACGATATTCCAGGAATATTTTTATAAGAAACACTTCCACACATTGTAAACGTTGCATTTTATCATTTCTATTGAGTTTAAAAGCACAAAACAGTAAAAAATAATTTTAAATATATTAATGACAACTTTGACAACACAACAAATATGATATGGATCATTTCGCATGAAAAAACTGGCTCGGATGATAAATCTTTCAGTGTAGTGGTTCGTGTTGCTATACATTGCAATACTAAGGAAGGAAAGGGACAGAGTTATGTGACAGTCCTTATCATGAACAGGATGCAAATATTGTCAAATATCATCAGTGTGTGTGTGAAATTTGTGTTTCTTCTACTTATATTAAAAAAAAAAATTATTTCTGTGGAAAATATCAATACTATCGATATTATTGAAAAGCAATACTATCGATAGTATCGGTTATCATCAATAGTATTGCAAACTATTGGCTATCGATACTATAGATAGTATCTACTATCGATAGTATGACTATTTTTTAAGGTCAACTATCGATAGTCCTGTGTCCTGTAACGCTCATAGAGCTAGGTACGTCCTGGTAACGCTAGTGTAGACCATAGACGTATTACAGCAGTGGAAGTCTCTACAAATATACACTTGATTTTACTGAGATTTCGTTGGTGAAACGCCAATGACCTTACTTTAGCGCAAAATGCAAGTCGGGATCTTATTTTAACCGATATACAATAGCTCTAGCAATAAACGATAGCAATATTATTTAGAGTGACAAGAAGTGTCATTTGTCCTAATGTTGCCAGTAATTGAAAATTATTTTACTAAACTATGTTCTGAAATCGACGTAACGAAAAATAGAATTTTTGCGTCTTAATTTATATAGCAAAATGTAGTAAGTACCTACTGCCAAATATAATAGTAAAAAGAAAATACGAGAACTTAATGCTCATTCACCTCAGACGAAAGAAAAAGAAAAGATATGCATGATGACATACCTACAAAAAATCGTGCACATATTTTATAAAGCCGGCGCTAACAAAGGATTTGGCACAAAGATGGCCGCCTGCGCGTACTAATAATAGTGACAAAACATGGCGATTGGCGACCGACCGCATAACTACTGTTTGTATATAGATTGTTATGCCGGGTCTATTCTTTTTACACGACTGACCAAAACAGGAGTGTTATGTTTTCAGGGTTCACGTATGTAAGTATGTATGTATGTAAGTTTCTTTATTCCACCATAAGTCCTGAACAGCTAAACATATTTCCTCGCATTTCTCCGAGTGACATAGGCTATGTGAGTTGTCGATCGTGTTTTTATTTTTTAATAATAATTAGCTTGTTTACTTAGTCTATGTCACTCACTCAGATTTAAGACGTTGATATATTAGAATAGAAGTCGTTCTTTTATATCAATGCACCGATTTGTTCGATTTGATTTTAATATCAAACGATGCATTGAAATAATATTTGTTTTTTTTATTGATTCTTCATCTCTATGATTTAGGTACATTTAAATCGGACGAAGTACATGCATGCACTTTTGCAGTAAGCATGGTTTCATTGCACAGCGTTCATAAAGAGTCATCGGAGAACACTATTTGCCT
This sequence comes from Ephestia elutella, assembly GCA_018467065.1. NCBI lineage: Eukaryota > Metazoa > Arthropoda > Insecta > Lepidoptera > Pyralidae > Ephestia > Ephestia elutella. The sequence continues at coordinate 5,815,965 of CM031587.1, read as the reverse complement.
ACCCTAAGAAAAACTTAAGTTGTTGCAACATAAACTTTTTTCGCAGGTAATTTGCAAATTCCATTACTACCTATGTAAAACTTTATTGTACGGACGGAATAATATAAAGCCTATGTCCATAATAAAATACCATCAGTATTTGTGATTTTTTTTAAACTTCTAGTATTCACCGTTTTATTACCAAGAAAAAGAAACTAAAACTAATACGCCCGTTTTTTTTAAAAATAAATCAGCATTAAAATTAAACCAACACTCATTATAGCAAAGTTAAATAATATTGTTAGGTAATAATAAAAACAGAGGTACAATATTGCACTCATAAAATCGCTTAGGGTAATTTCCCCATTTCCCCATAATTGGCAAACATTTTTAGAATGGTAACTTTTCTCGTCCCAAACGTGGTTAGAGCTATCTTTAACTAGAATCCAATGTTTACCATAACGAAAACAGTATAACTTGCTAGTCCGGTAAAGTTAAGTTAGCGAACAATATTATTCGATATGGATAACTGTCCATCGGCGCGAGCGAACAGATTCTCTCTTGTAATTGGCTGGTCGCAACCCAAACCGCCAGTTGGAAGGAGATAATCGAATGCCGCGCGGGGCGATTTAAGGAAATACTTACAGTGCTCATCAGTGCTGTCATCTAGTACTAACATCGTAATTTAAAAATTTGTTAAAATTTTATGGAAATGTGCATTAAGATAATGTTATAAGTGTCAAATAATCAAGAAAACAATAAAATGAAATAAAAACTAATCCAAAACATGTGAAAGTATCAAAATACTATGAATTTACCTGTATCGCAATTGTGGTTACAGTTATCGGCGGCTCATATGAGGCCGATAGAATTCGTCTATTGTATTGTTAGCTATAACCGTAGATGCCTAAATTGACATTGGACAGACTTACAAATATGGTTATGAATGCTCGATAAAATCTTTGCGGCCTCTATTTTTTATTAAAAACTGTGAAATTGGTGTTTATAGTTTGTTAATATGATATTTTGGTTCATTATTGATGTGATAGTTAAGGATTTTGCATATTATATCGCCTCAAGAAAATTGCTACGAAAAGAAAGTAAGTTATTGCAAGCGATTATCTCAATTTCAAGCGATTATATGATTGATCAGACGTAAAGTTTGAGAGTTCGGGTACAGGACGTACCTAGCTCTATGGTGTAGACAGTATCACGAAACTGCGAAGGCGAACCCAGCGTCTAGTGGGCTCTTCTGCCTGCATTTGGCCTGCATAGAGAAAGGCCAAGAAAAAGTATAGTTGCCGTCACGTAATTTGGCCGCTCGCGGTTAAGCTGCGCAGTACGCGATATATGGGTCTATGCGGTGAGCGGGGGTCGGGCGGGTCTCGACCGGCGCGCGCGATTGTTTCGTCAGTCGTACCCATGCGCAAGTTTCACCCCCTCCTCACCCTCCCAGCGGCCTTTTCACGAGATGGGAAGTCACAGAAATAATTTTTTTTTTATATATACTATTATTATATGTCTGTGTGGGAAGTATACTTTTGTTTGTGCAGACCACAGAAATTTTTTTTTTTTTTTTACTATTATTATATTTCTGTGGTGCAGACAGGAGGGGAGTCCAGCACAGCAGGGAGAACAGAGGCCAATTCTCGCGTTTGCGATATTTTATCGAATTTGATAATATATCAAACTTCTTTTATCGAACAAAATTATCACAAAATCCTCCAAAATGGTATTCTCGAACCTATTCGACATAAAACTCGATATTATATCGAAAACTAGGGCTTCTCTAATTGAAAACACGTTCCTTTTTCTCGATTATACTTAACTACAATCGAGAAATTTATGTTTTACTTGTTTCATTAAATATTTTATATAAAACCAATGTTTTAATAGTGAATTTATGTAAAAATAGTTATAATACTTTATTTTATGTAACTTAATAAGCTCCAATGCAAATTTATAAAATGCAAAGAAAATGAAATATTTTAGAGTTGATGGAGAGAACGGAACGCGAGGATACTTGTCATTGTTTGTTTATTGTGTGTGTGAGGTTATGTGATATTTGTTATCGGAGTATCAATTATATTCATGTATGATATTGTTTCTTTACGAAATTGAATCGAGAAACAAATAAGGTATGGTACTCGAGGCAGAAAAAAGCAAAGTGGTATGTATCTATCCAAACCTCTATATTAGGCTTCAATAAAATAATTTTATGTAAATAAACAACGATTTCCAATAAAATTGAATAGAAAATCATCAGCATTCATATTTTACTAAACCATAGCTGAAGAAAAATACAAAGCGTCTTGTAAAGTACGACTATTATGTTATTCAATAGCTTTGAAGCAACAAATATCACACACGATATGGTTTTCGGTCACGCTCGACCACTCGATGCGTATCGAGGGCTGACGCTGGATAAATGTCACATTTGAAATCACGAGAATACGCAATTTCGATATTTATCGATATCCGCCATGTTTTTTCGATAAATGTCGAAATTGATATTATATCGCAGACCCCAGAATTGCCTCCCAGGAGGCCAATTCTCGCGTTTGCGATATTTTATCGAATTTGATAATATATCAAACTTCTTTTATCGAACAAAATTATCACAAATTCCTCCAAAATGGTATTCTCGAACCTATTCGACATAAAACTCGATATTATATCGAAAACTAGGGCTTCTCTAATTGAAAACACGTTCCTTTTTCTCGATTATACTTAACTACAATCGAGAAATTTATATTTTACTTGTTACATTAAATATTTTATATAAAACCAATGTTTTAATAGTGAATTTATGTAAAAATAGTTATAATACTTTATTTTATGTAACTTAATAAGCTCCAATGCAAATTTATAAAATGCAAAGAAAATGAAATATTTTAGAGTTGATGGAGAGAACGGAACGCGAGGATACTTGTCATTGTTTGTTTATTGTGTGTGTGAGGTTATGTGATATTTGTTATCGGAGTATCAATTATATTCTTATGTATGATATTGTTTCTTTACGAAATTGAATCGAGAAACAAATAAGGTATGGTACTCGAGGCAGAAAAAAGCAAAGTATGTATCTATCCAAACCTCTATATTAGGCTTCAATAAAATAATTTTATGTAAATAAACAACGATTTCCAATAAAATTGAATACAAAATCGTCAGCATTCATATTTTACTAAACCATAGCTGAAGAAAAATACAAAGCGTCTTGTAAAGTACGAATATTATGTTATTCAATAGCTTTGAAGCAACAAATATCACACACGATATGGTTTTCGGCCACGCTCGACCACTCGATGCGTATCGAGGGCTGACGCTGGATAAATGTCACATTTGAAATCACGAGAATACGCAATTTCGATATTTATCGATATCCGCCATGTTTTTTCGATAAATGTCGAAATTGATATTATATCGCAGACCCCAGAATTGCCTCCCAGGGCCCTATCAGGCAGCGATATAGCGATAGGCAGGGCTAGCGATGTGCCGCTGCCACCAAGAAACCTGTTCCCGAAAACTTCCCTTGAAAATTCGAAGATTCTCAGAAACTCGGGTTTTTAGGAAATTTTTCTGTTCTCGAGAATATTTCCGAAAATATTCCAAGAAACTTTCCGATGTTTCTTTGAAAATTTCGAGAACGGCACACCACTAGCAGGGCCGATATTGTGTTTTGTTCAGAAATCCGTTAGATTAGATTGCCTCTACATAAATCCGTATACCTACAGTCTGTCTATTAAGTCCTGAAATTAAATGATGGCGCCACTGGTATGCATGTAGCTACCCTATATAGTGTGACTAAAATTATTTTGATACTAGCAGTTTGTTCTGAGTTAATAAATAAGACACATTATATAGTCATATTGTTTCCGTTTTATTTACAGTAGGTACCTCTGCTTATGAAAAGTTTTACTAAACATTTTTAATTTAACCAGAATACATTTTTTATAGTTAATATACTAAGATTGATCACTTTCACTCATCATCGGATTCCAAATATTCAACTACAAGAAACGTTTCGTTGCCGTTTTCATCAGCGGCACCGTCATCCCTACAGCTGCTGTCACAACTGCTGCTATCATCGCATAAGCGAACAATCAATTCGTCTATATCTAGATACAGGTAACGTACTGGCTCATAGTACTCTTTTTTGAGCGTCTCAACGTAATGGCAGCAGTTTTTCCATAATCAGATGTGATGCTGTTGAAAGCCTCTTCAAAAAGTTGCTTCGTCGACCATCCGCCTAACTGTACTCTTTGGTTTTCCTAAAAAAAAAGGAATAAAAATTGTAACAGGATAGAAACAATAACTTATTTACAAGAAACAAATAATTCAAATTCAAAATTGGTAGAAAACCCGAATAGACTGAGATGTACCATCATAATGTATCAAAAATGTATGATCATACTATAATATGCCCTATTTATAATTTCAGTCTAACCTAAACAATACCTTTTTTCTTTTAAAAATCGTAAATTCAGTATATTTGTAACTTCAGGGAGATAAAAAACAAACAATAACACGATTACATACCCATAATATATGTTGTTCTCCCATAAATATCATCGAAATCTCACAAAATTCGTCCAGCCTTGCACTCCGCAAAACATCGCTGGAAAACCTTAAAAATCAATTTCCGCGTGCGCGACTCCGATTTACTTTCCTAATTTTTCAAACTTTTCTGCGTAGTTTGGTCTTAAAACAATAAAAATACAAACGAAAAACAATTCAATATTGTTGACAGCATTGACATCGATGTACATACGTTTGGTGTTGCCAGACACATCATCAATGTTAGTTCCTCAAACATTCATGTCAGGACTTTCTAGACAAACTGTATCTAATCTAAAGATTTTTAAGCTGTTTCAAGCTAGAGATTTTTTTTTTTTAATATTATGGATTTTTGAACGTCATGAGGTAGAATGAACGAAGCGCGAGTGTACAGGGCCCGAATTCTCTAACTCCCAAACGTACGTTATTGTATTTCAGTTGTGTCTCAAATGCCAAATTTACGCCATTTGGTATTCTGCACCTTATTTGACGCCTGAGGACATGATACCGACATACTATTGGCCCATTTCGGTATTCTGCACGTTATCAAAAGTGCCATAGGCACGTCGATTGTTGAAGTATTGGTATTCTCTTTGCTATTTGACAGGAGTTTGTCAGGTAGATCTGTCGGATCTCAATTGCTTTTTGGCCATTGAGCAACAACACCTTTTAAGATCAAATTGTAAAGTAGTATGGTTTACATTGTTACATTTAGTGATGAATCCCATAATTTTACCTCTTCATTGGTGGCTCTTATTCATTACAAATGTCGTACCTATATAGCCGACGAGATATTAAAGACATTTCGGCTTAAAATGCTCAAGTTATAGACCTCAACAAAGAGGTAACCCCATTACTAATAAGGATACTTTGTCGAGATGGAAAATTGTCAAATTTAAAGGTTAGTAAGAGTTTCCGAGGTAAATGCACTTGTAAGTAACTATTGTGACTGCACGTAATTCAATGAACCGCTGATATTTTTTATATTAAAGGTTAAGTATATACAGTATGTATAAGATCATACATATAAGAATACTATAATAGTTGTGCCCCGGAAATGATGTGGAAACTTTGTAATAAAAAGCACCTTATGTTGCTATTCCTTATATTTTCTACCCTTGTACCAAATTTTATTGAAATCCGTCTTGTAGATTTTGTGTGACAGTATGTAACATAAATCCAAACTCACAAACATCCAAATGTAGGTAGGTACTCTGTGCATTCAATTTAAAAGGACCCACATCACTTGAATGCATGTGAGTTTGTTTGCAGGGGGTATTCTTCAGAATTACTGAACCGATTTCAAAAAGTCTTTCATTATTAGAAAGCTACATTATACCTGAGTGACATAGGCTACCTCCCGAAACTGGGGCGGGATGCTAGCTCTTTATAATTTAATTCATGTTAGGGTCTACATAAGCTGAATACTTATGCCAGTACACCCCGCTCTATGATTAGGTATATAACCTATATATTGGAATGTGAACTCCAAATAATAATCTTCAGGGTCGTTGTATAGTATAATTTATTGATAAAAACATAAGACCCTGGACGGGTCTATGTTGTTTTATATAATATTAAATATATTTAAGATATATTATTTATCTTTATAATATTAGACGATAAGTGATTTACATAAACTGAGTCAAGAATGATATCAAAATGTAGAATCGAATGTGTATGAATACAGTTTAAAATTTATGACAGGTGAAATAAGTATGTATGTGCCAGCGCACGCATAAATGGATCAAAGAGGATGAACGCGTCGCCGCGTTACAGTATGAGTGTAATGTGGTACTCAGAACAATAATATACATACTTTAATGCCTAGTGTATAAATAGTATTTGGTAATACTATGTAAAAATGTCTTTTCAGCTGTTCCTGTTCTCACATTTCAAGCAATATTGAAAATTAAATGCTGTGTGTGTGCAGTGATACCCCTGTTACCTGTGTAGGTCGAAGCAAAGAACTAAAGACAGCATCATACATACATATTATCGTTTTCCTATGGGAAGGCACCATCAGGCAAGTCTATATTTCTGTACATACAAAATTATAGACTAACCGAGTTGTCAACACAGAGACATAACCGCTGAAAGTAGAAACTTGAAATTTTGTAGAGGGTGTTTCAAGAGCACAAGCTATACCCTGGGGCTTTGCTCCTATTAGAATTTAGGGATAAAAAGTACCTACCTTTTGTGCTAAGTATGTCCGGTATTTTTCAACTTGTGTACCAAATTTCATTAAAATTCATCCAGTAGATTTATTATGAGTAACAAACATCCAATCTTTTGCATCGCATTTATAAATATTATAGTAGAATTAGCAGAATAAGTAAGTATTAAAAAAGCGGTAAAATGTATTGTATAATCAGTTTTTAACATCTTTGAAACTGGTTGATGCTTAAATTGTCAAATGATATTTAAATAATAACTATACTTTATACTTTCAATACTATGCCAACCCCACATAAGTAGGAATTGGTAAATATGAAGAAGATACTACATCTATTTCTATCTACAAATAATATAAAGAAATAAAATTTTCAGAATGTCACAAAATAACAGTATGCTTAGTAATTTTTGGTACAAGTTCTGTAATTATTATTTGCAGGCTCGATCAACTGGAGTAATGTGCTTCAGAAAAAGGTGTCATCCATAGCTTGTTGAAAGACTATGTAAGTATTCTCTCCATATAAATATAAATAAAAATTGTAGTATTGAATTCAACACTGACCGAGTGGTATATCAATGCAGAGAAAAAACTGCTGTAAGTAGAAACTTGAACTTGTGTAGAGGTTCTTTATATAGCATATGCTGCACCCTGGGGCTTTACTCCCTTGAGAATATAGGGATAAAAAGAACCCTATGCCATTTTCAGTATTTTTCTACTCGTGTACCATATTTCAATGAAATCCATTCAGTAATATTTTGTGATAAGTAACAAACATCCAAAACTTAAACAATTATAATATTAGTAGTAAGTAGGATAAGTATATTTAGGAAATTACACTCCTAAGGGGATGAAAAAGGTTTTTTTTTTATTTACAACTTCCTTAACTAAGTCAACATAGTTACTAGTTCAAAAATATCTCAATTAAGGAACAACTAAAAAAAATATTTTAAATCAACAACATGCTTTTCCTTTCTTTGTCTTTACTTTAAAAAACCAACAATATAGTACCAATATTGTAAAGCTGAAGAGTTTGTTTACATAATAGGCAGACTTAAATAAAAGTTATTCTTTAGATAACTAAACAATTATAACAGCAGTAAAAATTATTTGTCATTCTTGCAGGGAGATCAACTGATGGCGGTTGCCTGCTTGAGAAACGAGCTGACATCCATAGCTTGTTGAAAAACTGTGGAGGAAACAGTGTGGTCTAGTTTAGGATATATTTTAAAGACTAATAAACAAAATAATAATAATATTCTTGTATTATTCATTACTACCTTACATAATATCTTTACCTTATAAAAAATAACGTCCCCTGCCATGTCTGTTATAAACTGAAAAGTGATAACCTAGAAAAGTATTGAACAGATTTTCATGCAGTTTTCACCAATGAACAGGGCGAGTCATGAGGAAGAAAGTAAGTATATAATTTACTCTAGTGTCCCCACGTTAAAAAGCAAGCTAATTAAAATAAAGACTCCTGCCATGTCTGTCTGTTTGCAATTAAGTCAACATTGAAATTATCATCTTTCTTTATTATCTGTTACTGCACATTGAAAGTCTTAGGTTAACTTACATGCCAGGTATTGTACAATTGAAACATGTCAATATGCTTTATTTATTGAGTTAGGGGTCGCCCTTTTTTTCACTGTGTTAATCAGCCCAGTCTCCTTGTGAAACTCCAGCCAGTTGATCAATACTGTTATATTTTCAAAGCTCCGCTCTTAGGTGACTGTAAAAAAATATTATATTTGTTTGAGGACTCATGTAAAAGTCAAGCATCTTAATCCTATCCTAACTAATATTATAAATGCGAAAGTGAGTTTGTTTATTTATGTGTTTGTTACCTCTTCGCAACTTATTTATTGAACCAATCTTTCTGAAATTTCGCATACACTTACCTAAGTAGTTAGAAGTACTGAGAAGGGTACCTTTCATCCCGGGAAAAAGCACTGTTCCCGTGGGCGAAAGCTAGTACTTAATAAATAGGATAATTTATTGAACTTACAAAGAAAATCTCACCTTAGACGCAAATAAAACTTTTAAGAACTCAATCTATAACTGCTTGACTGGATGAGACCCTCCTCGGGTGAAGTCCGACTTATTTGACACGGGAGTTTGACTTATTATTTTCAAGCATATTTTCTTTGTACAAATTAATTTAATTTCAATTATAAATAAATTAAAAATAATTTTACAGTAAACAATAGAACGATTACCTATAATCTATAAAACATGACTTTGACATAGACAGACAGTTTACATTTTTTTAAAGGCAAAGGCATCAAAGACACACATTAACTAATTTTCGGTTTTTTTCAGATATAAGCGCGAAACATGGCTATATGTCTTTAAATTTATGTCAAAATATCAATGTTAGTTCTAATTGATAATATTTCATACGTTTTTAGCGGAAAAAAAGAGTTTGAATTTTATTATTAAATAATAGTAGTTTTTTTCTAGCAGCGACGGAAACACCAAAGATTAATCAACAACACCTAGACTGACATCCTATAGACACTTTATTCCCACACTATAGGAACATGAATAACTTGTTGCAGAATACCCTTTATAAGACCTATTGATGTCTTATGAGTATTGTGTGGCAGTTGGTCGGTGATTTTAAGTAAAATAGTGGAATTGACACCCAGGGATGCACTCGTCTTCCCTCGCGAGGGAAGGCTAGGCCCTTTGACTTGCGACAAAAAGCCGACACGAGAGCGAGGGTGCGCGAGGCGAGGCGTGGATAAGTGAATGTATACTGTACATTCTCATCCTCGTCATAGCTCGCGTTCCCTCGTCGAGAGTGTACAACCGCCATTAGTTTGTGACAGTTTGTTTGTGGTTTTTGCTTGGTTTTTGTTTGCGATTGCGTGCGAACGAACGAAACGTATTATAGTAAGTAACTAAATACACTTTGTTTGTTGGCTTTGTTGCGTTGCGAACATTTGTGAAACGTTGTGTTGTTTGTGTGCGAAGTATTTTTGATTACATGGAAAATAAGAACAGATAGGTAGGTAAGTGCGAAAGAAGAAATCTGTTGACATGCCTGACGTCCTGAGACGCCGCAGTAGCTGCCTGTCGCGTCTGTCTGGCGGTGGACGTGCGGCTGTTGCCCATCGCCGGCTCGCTACAGCTGGTGTACGAGAGGATCACCAACAATGCAGTTAGAGCAACCTCAATCAAATTATACTCATCTCTACTAAATACTTTGTTTGGAAGAAAACAAAATGTGTTTAACTGTTGTGTTGTGAACATTTCAGCTGCACACGGCTGACGGGAAGCCCGTGGCGGCGTGTTATATCTGCTACGCTCAGCTCAACAAGTGCCTCAAGTTGATGCAGACTAGTGCTTGGGTAGAGAATGTGCTGAATGCTATAGTGCACAGACAATCAGAGGTAGAACTTCAATCTTCTTTGTGATGTTATAAAATGTGAATGAAGTATTTATTGGTCTGTTTTGCAGTAAGTTTGTGTATATCGACAGATAACTGAAAATGATAAATTCAATATCCTTGGTGGACCGTGAGGCTGTCGGCCTGTGTGGGTCACTACGGTACTCCAGAGCTGAATATTACAACACGGAAGTACCAATCCCTGCTGTAATTCTGCTGTGAAGTGTGTGTGGCATCCTAATACAAAACGACGTGGAGTACCAAGAAATAAAGGACATTTCAAATCTGTCAATAGAATTTGTAATTGAACTATGTGCTATAAATATTGTTAAGCTTGACATTATATTAATAACATTATATTGGAACGGGAGAGAGGAAGACATATTTAAAAAACAATTAAACTTATTGCTTGATTACATAGAAAAAAAATTTAATAAGCGACGCGTAGTCATTGGCGGTGATTTTAACATAGATGTTTTAATTGATTGTAAAGAGACAAGAAATCTTATAAATTTAATGTTAGAATATAATTTTAGACAATATAATACAAAAGAGTATACACGCATTACTAAAAATACAGCTACTGGAATAGATCTTATTTTTACAAATTTTACACAAAACATGTACACCTCTGTTCAAGAATTCGGTTTTTCAGATCATAAAGGCACAATTTTACATTTAAAAAATGATTCTGAACAACTCAAACAAAAAACAGAATTTTGGATAGTAAAAGAACGATGTTTCAATAATCTAAATATACAAAAATTTAAGAAGTGCTTGCAAAGTATTAATTGGAAAAATTATATTTCTGTAGAAAAAAATGTAAATGATAATTATAACATATAAAACAATAAATTAAATGAAATATTAAATCATTGTATACCAATTAAAAAAATTAAAATAGGAACTGAAAATCAACACCCTTGGCTAACCAAAGGAATAAGACAATCCTGTAAAAACAAGCGACTACTAAAAATACACGCTAATTATTCAAAAAATAAAATCCTTTTAAATCACTACAAGTTATATGAAAAAACTCTAAAACGAACTATTTACAAATCTAAAAAGATTCAACATATAAATAAAATGACTAGAGCAAGAAACAAAACCAAATGCATGTGGAATATAATAAGGGAACAAAAAAATAAGCAAAATAAAAAGTGTAAACAAAACATAAAATTATCTATTCAAGATAAGATAACGACCGATCCAAGACTCGTAGCGAACAAATTCAATACAATTTTTGCATCTGCCGGGATCACAAACAGCGCGGGGGCGGGGCACATGCGCCGGCGCCGACGACGTCACAGTCACCGCCGCGGCCGCGACGGATACCGCGCGGACGACCCGTACTAAACCCTACCGAAAACTCCATGTACCTTCGACCAGTCGATGAACGTGAGGTAAAACAAATAATCCGTTCACTTAAAAATAAGACTAGCGTCGGTATCGATGAAATACCTACCACACTTATAAAGACTTGTATAAATGAGCTATCGTTTCCGTTAACGCTTCTTATAAATCAATCATTCACCCAAGGTATTTTCCCTGACGCACTAAAAAAAGGCATACTAAAACCAAAACATAAGAAAAACAAAAAAACGGATCCCATGAACTATCGGCCGATATCTTACTGCCAGTTATATCAAAAATCTTTGAAAGGGCAATGTGCGTACGCCTTTATTCATTTTGCGAAAAATATAATATTTTTGACGATTCCCAAAATGGCTTCAGAAGAAATAGGTCGACAACACTAGCATGCTTCAAATTCGTAGACAGAGTATTAAATATATTAAATCAACAAAAATATGCAGTTGGAGTATTTTTTGACATGACTAAAGCTTATGAAAAAGTAAAGTTTAGTATCCTACTGGAGAAACTGTATGACATAGGGGCCGTCCATAAATTACGTCATCGATTTTTTCAGATTTTAGACCCCCCTATAATCATCCTATCGTCATTTCTTAATTACCCCCCCCTTCTCCCAAAATTGACGTCATTACTAGTTTAACAAAATAAAACATTGCAGATTTGAGAAAAATAGGGTATTATATGATTAAAACACTACTTGGTTATAGAATCACCTTTTATTATTTTTACTTTGGCAATAATCATTGATTAATATATGTAACTACTTATTTTTTAATACCATTAAATACTTGCAAAATATCACAAGAACATTATCTTTCCTTAGTATGAGACATGTATTTAAGTATAAGTATAGTATTAATATGTACTTTTATTAATTATGTAATGTTGTAGTTATTATTTAAGTATTGTGTTTATTATCAATACATAGTATAAAACAAAGTCGCTTTCGCTGTCTGTCCCTATGTATGCTTAGATCTTTAAAACTACGCAACGGATTTTGATGCGGTTTTTTTAAATAGATAGACTGATTCTTAAAGAAGGTTTATATGTATAATACATGTAAGTACCACGGGCGAAGCCGGAGCGGGCAGCTAGTATTTTACTAGGTGTGCTGGAAGAAATTTCTTTTTAGAAATAATCTTTTTGTACGTGAAAAATAAACTATAAATAAATAAATAAGAATGACGTCAATTTTGAAACACCCCCCCCCCATCTATCATTTACCGTCATCCGCAGACCAACCCCCCCCCCCTAATTTAGAATGACGTAATATATGGACGGCCCCATAGGGGTACGGGGATTGCCTCATAAATGCCTTACCTTAATAGCCGGGAACAGTATGTGGAAATAGAATACGTAGATGAAAAATCGCGAGAAATATCTTTAGTCAGATCAGAAAAAATAAAAGTAAATGATTCCATACCACAGGGTAGCGTCCTCGGGTGTTTATTATTCTTAATATATAATTATGATCTTCCGAAAAATATTGACGAATCTTGCGTCATGTTTGCGGATGATTTCTCTCTTATTCTAGCATGTAATGACAACGACAATTTGAACAAAAATCTGACATCCACAATTGACGAAATTACGCGATGGATGGATGATCATAACTTGGACATTAATTTTTCAAAAACAAAAATCATGGAATTTAGACCTTATCAAAAACAAACACTTGACATTAAATTTAATTACAAGAACATATTATTAGAGTGTGTCCCTTCTTTCACCCTGCTTGGTGTTGTCCTTGATACACACATAACCTGGAAAGCACACATCCAAAAAATAAAAAATAAGTTATCCCAGTTTATTTACGCATTTCGTGAACTTAAAAAATCTACCGACATTGAAACCGCACTCACTGCCTATTTTGCTTACGCACAAGCATGGCTGAGCTACGGTATTATAATGTGGGGCGACAGCACAGACGTACACGATATGTTGGTGCTTCAGAAAAAATGTATCAGAATACTGACAAACATTGAGCTGTAGACAACACTTTGCTGAACTAAAAATATTAACTTTACCTAATATATACATTTTTGAACTTTGTAAATTTATAAGAAAAAATCCTAGTCTATATCGCACAAATAATGACATCCCCCGCCGTTATCAATCAAGAAGACCAAATGACATAATCCAAATAGATTCAAAACTTAAACTTCATAGCTCCGGACCCTATTCCATGTCCGTGAAAGTTTACAATAAATTACCAAAAAATATAAAAGATGAGACAAATAATAAAAAGTTTTATAAAATTCTTAAAAATCACCTCATTGACAACCCTTTTTACTCGGTTACCGAATATTTAAACGCCAAATAAACGTCTACCTCCCTCCCTCCCATTGCAATGCCTGACAAGGTGCATTTTGTATTTACTTTTAGTGAAACCAAATGTAATGCAATGAATGAATAAATGAATAAATGTGCAGGTTCCCCGCAACCAGCAGACACAGACGATATTTGTGAAATAGAAAGCAACTCTTTTGAAGAAGACCCAGTCAGTCCGTCACTGCCGTGTGATACAGAGATGGACACAACAGAGCAGGGAGAGCTCGGGGAAGGTAGGATTTTCTTCCATTCTAGGAATCCTTATACTTAACCTTCAAACGCCGTCAAATACCCTATAATGATGCCTAGATAAGTATTTACCGGTATCTACTGGGCCACTAACTTTTAACTCTATTGGACGTCCTATATGCACAATGTGGACAACCATACTTGAATCTTGGCTACTGACACTACATAGTTGTTCATCACGAACGTCTCCGCCCATTTGCAGCAAAATATTGCAGTACGGATTGTTAACAGATTAGCGTAGCCGAGCAAACTGACACATTAGATTTAATAATAAAAATGATTATTCTCAGGTTTCGCTTCAGCGCAGTCGTCAGCAGCTGACAAACGGAAACAAGCTGACGGAAGTACAACCAACAGAAAACAGCGCGAGTCTCGGCGACAATCAACAACTTTGACTGCTCAGGGACCACACCAGTGCAACATTTGTCAGCGGCGGTTTGAGTACCTTTCTGTCATGATGACGCATTATAGGACTCACACTGGAAAGAAACCATTTAAATGTGATGTTTGTGATCGTTGTTTTAATGAAAAGTCTGGTTTAGTGAGACATTTGAGGACTCACACTGGAGAGAAACCATTCAAATGTGTTGTTTGTGATCGTCGTTTTAATGAAAAGTCTGGTTTAGTGAGACATTTGAGGACCCACACTGGAGAGAAACCATTCAAATGTGTTGTTTGTGATCGTCGTTTTAATGATAAGTCTAGTTTATTGAGACATTTGAGGACCCACACTGGAGAGAAACCATTCCAATGTAGTGTTTGTGATCGTCGTTTTAATCAAAAGCCTAGTTTATTACAACATTTGAGAACTCACACTGGTGAGAAACCATTCCAATGTGAGGTTTGTGATAATCGTTTTAATTGTAAGTTTATTTTATTAACTCACATTAGAACCCACACTGGAGAGAAACCATTTCAATGTAATGTTTGTGATCGTCGTTTTAATCAAAAGCCTCATTTATTACAACATTTGAGAACTCACACTGGTGAGAAACCATTCCAATGTGAGGTTTGTGATCATCGTTTTAATCATAAGTATCATTTATTAACTCACATTAGAACCCACACTAGAGAGAAACCATTCCAATGTGATGTTTGTGATCGTCGTTTTAATCGAAAGCAAGCATTAATACAACATTTGAGAACTCACACTACTGGAGAGAAACCATTCCTTAAAAGTGTGTCAACAAGGGTTTAGTCGTAAGTCTTATTTATTGACTCACAATAAGAAGAAACATTTCCAGTGAGATGTCTCTCAAAGGGCTTCTATTAAAAGTTTATCAATATACGTTAGAACTCACATTGCTGACAGATCTTTTGAATACTTGGAAGACTAGCTGTGCCTGCGACTCCGTTTGTGTTGGGAACCGAATGAACACTACTTAGTGTTTGGTCGACAACAAGGATTTTCATGGTTCATAATACATATGATAGATGGTGTAGAAGCGAGGTTCTTCTACATAGGCAGCCTTCGTCTTCACACATACGCACGCACACATTCAAACGGATGCCTCCGCTACTAATGAAGCATCGTTTCCCCACCAACTTCACTTGCCACGGAACCGTCGCAGAGTGCATTTCTATATATTATACCTATGTGAAAATTGTACCTATCCGCAATAAACTAGTTATTTTCGGACAAGTCGCTTTCATTCAAGATTGGACCTCACACATCATCTTCCGCCGCATCATCTTTGACCTTCATCCGGACTGCGAAGACTAAGCCGCCCTGTCTACTTAGGTCTAGAAGCATAGTTCTATTCGTGGAAAACAACCAGTGGCGTGTGGTCCAAATCGGGTCCATCGGGATCGGGTCCAAATATCATCATCAATCAAATATCATCATCATTCAGGAATCATCAATCATATCAACATTCACATCATAAACAACAAGTAAGCTAGTGGCGAACTGGTTAGACTTCTACAGAAAATAAGTCGATATCCTTACATTCATTTATTTCCATATCCATTATCCTTATTTCATACGCTCAGTGTTCTATTTTCATTAAAATATACTCCATTCATCAATTCAGTTAAAATAATTTGTCATTTGTGCGTAATTAAGTTCATTCAGTGCAAGATCACATTTGTTAAGGCGCTACCCAGGGCTAATCAGAGGGGGTGAGGGGCGGTACGTAAGCTCCGCCTTAAAGCAGACACAATAAGGTTACTTTTCGAATTTTCTATAATATGTGTTTTTGCTAGCGAGTTTTTTTTAGGCGCTTAGGGTAATTATTTTAGAGGTTTTCTTTTAATTATGATAAAACACTAAATATATTTAAAAAAATAAGCCGGCATCGTTTTAAATAAATGTATTCTTTATTTAATTCTTTAAAAAAATTCTACTGTTATCGCTTAAATTACGGTGATTTTCGACGATAAAGGATAAAAAAACAGGATTATATGTATTATGTTTTTTATCTAGTCTTATTAATTTTATTTGTAATTTGATTCGGTATAATTCTAGTTTAGTATTTTTCTCTTTACGGGATATTTTTCCTGCTTCAGTACGTCTAACCTATGGTTCACACTTGACGTTTAAAGACAGTACTTTTTCGGAAAATCCTGATTGGGTATGTCCTTAATAGTTAACTTTAACAGGTAGACTAAACTCGACCGCTAACCGACCTTTGTCCCCACGCCATTCACGGCGAAGCGTCTCGGTATTTTTTAGTTAAAATAGAATAAGAATTGGATAACATTAAATAAATAAAAATAAATAAATACTGCCAAATATTGCCGCACCGCTTGCACGTTGCAAGTTGCCACACGACAGCGACTAGTTCAATAAAAGCTTGTAAAAAGTGGAATAGTGAAGTAAGATAGGTACCTACTTCTGATGATTTACATGCACAGATCAACCCCAATAGATTCCGCTTGTATGGGCGTCCGGGGTCACCGCACTTGCATGCTTTTGCACCGATTTCATTAGTAGCGACCAGAACCTAGACCTGTGAGGTGTGTGAGGTTATTTCGTAGAAATTTCCGAAAAAATCTATTAGGTTCGTTGGTGTGTACATGTTGCATAAAATGGCGCGGAATATCAACAATGACATCAAATCTCCAAAAGGATGGTATATCTTTTCACAGGTAAGTTTATTAATTAATTTAATATAATTACGTGCAGAGTTCACTTTATAATGGTCAAACTATGTGACAACATTGCGAACCAGAGTACCAAAATGGGGTAACGTTGATGTCTTTTGCAAGCATCTCTTTCTTTCCCAAGTGTTAAAGTATATGTTTGTCCTTTTTTCGCAAAGTCACGTTTTACATTGGCAGACGCATCCGCAGATGATGTCCGCGGATGCGTCCGCCGACGTGTAGAGGAAGCTTAACAACGCCAAAAGTATGGTTCCACGAAATACGAACCTCGGTGGGCGGGGCGTAAAATAGACACCTCACTTCGCCTCAGTTCGCCGTGGCGCAGCGAGTTCAACGGTTGTACTTGTACCTAACGCATAAGTGTCAAATTGTACGTATCATCGAGTAATTTCGCAAGTTTAATTAGCAAAAATAGGCCATCGTGAGTCGTAAAGTGGTGTAGAAATCACACAGATATGAAGAACAGCGGAATTACCTTTCTTTCCTTTGCCGAGACTACGTAGTACTTATATTAATTCTGTGCCGAGAGACTTCAAGCGGCTGGGCCGTTTGTTTGAGCGGTAGCCGGCTGCCGCGGTGTGTTGACCCCGCCCCGTGACCTTGACGCGCCCATCTTTTTCTATGAGAATGTGTGAGTGTCTTGTTGTATTTAAGTACAGTTACATCCAATTCTGCAGTCAGAATTTCTCATACTAATTGATTAAAGAAGTGATTGCACTTAAGACCTTATGATTATGTGTTGTTTCTAAAATTCTAATGTGTGTCTAAGGTCGACTGACTACGATGTTTCCGTATAGTTCCAAAGAGACGGGACTCCCATATAAAAAGTGTCCGACACTAATGTCAAAACGGAGGGACTACTGATAGTGATGCACTTATGCGAGGAACAGCAGGTATGAATAAGATGGAAATAATCGGCCATCAAAACGCTACCCCGTTTCATAAATAAGTTTTTTTCTTTGAAGTTGCGACCACATTCGTATGAAGCAGCTATAAAAATGAATATTTGACGGTGAATGAAAAAAGACAGATATTTATCATCGTTTTAGTTGCAAATTGTGTTGAAGACAAATTCACTTATTTTCGAGTGATACCTATTCATCTATTTGTGGAGTATACCTTACCAAACACTTGACAATGCAGACCAATAAAAATATTATGGAAACAAAGCGAAATTCATATAGTATTACTTTGCATGATAGTGGTAGCAAAATAACCTCAATTCCTAATGAAAGTAACTGGATAGAGTAAGTATTTTTAAATTAATAAATAGCTTTGATAATTTCTATGTGTAGGTAAGTAATGTTTTGTGATCGAACATAAAGTCATAATATATAATTGATGGTTAAACAAACTTACCTTAATGAAGTTTGACCATAATTATACAAGACGTTACCAATAAAAATATTATGGAAACAAAGCGAAATTCATATAGTATTACTTTGCATGATAGTGGTAGCAAAATAACCTCAATTCCTAATGAAAGTAACTGGATAGAGTAAGTATTTTTAAATTAATAAATAGCTTTGATAATTTCTATGTGTAGGTACGTAATGTTTTGTGATCGAACATAAAGTCATAATATATAATTGATGGTTAAACAAACTTACCTTAATGAAGTTTGACCATAATTATACAAGACGTTGCTTCCGAAGATATTTATTCAATCAATTCACTATGCAGCTCGCTCTGCTATGTACTAGACATGACACAATTTTTAGGACCTAGGGATAAAATAAAATAAGTCCAAAATTTACATCCGAGTCTCGTCCCACCCTTACCTGTCACCGGCGGAGGCGCCATACTTCATTCCTTTAGAACAAAATTTCGAAATGTGGCGCTTGGGATATCGCGTAATATGTATTTAACATATTGATTGGGACGGGAGGGTTATAAATATCTTCGGAAGCAACGTCTTGTATAATTATGGTCAAACTTCATTAAGGTAAGTTTGTTTAACCATCAATTATACTACGACGTTGCTTCCTCGATATTTATTCAATCAATTCACTATGCAGATGTTTAGAACCATTGCGAAATTTGCAAGATTTTTATTTTTATATCATTACTAGCTTTCGCCCGCGGCTTCGCCTGCGTGAATTTCCCACGGGAACAGTGCTTTTTCCCGGGATGAAAGGTACCTTTTGTCCTTCTCCGTACTTCTAACTATGTGTATGCAAAATTTCAGGAATATTGGTACAGTACATGAAGCGTGAAGAGGTAACAAACAAACAAACAAACCAACAAACAAACTCACTTTCGCTTTTATAATATTAGTTAGGATAATAATATTAATTATTATTATTTTTTAATGTGAGCTATTAAAAGTGGATCCTTAGATACTTTGATATAGGATGGTTAATTACATGAATAAATACAAATGTAGTTGCATCTACGATTATCTTCCATAAAGATATTAGATATAAACAAAAAAAAATACGAAATTTGAGAAAAAAATTCTTCGAGTAGGCTATGTGATGCAATGCCATTACGGTTTTTTCATTTTGTAATGCAAAATGGTGAAAAATATTAAAGCTTATCAAATACAATGTTTAAGTTCTGTAGGATACAGTCTTTGGTTGCTAGCCTTGATATTTTGGGAGAAAAAGAAGTTAACAAGAAACAGATTAAAAGTTCTATGAGTATACCTTATCTATACATATAATAAAACAGTAAAAATATTTTGTCTGTACATTTAATATT
This sequence comes from Ephestia elutella, assembly GCA_018467065.1. Taxonomy (NCBI): domain Eukaryota; kingdom Metazoa; phylum Arthropoda; class Insecta; order Lepidoptera; family Pyralidae; genus Ephestia; species Ephestia elutella. Next base: position 5,796,100 of record CM031587.1, on the reverse strand, counting down.
TTTGACTGAAATGGATAGAGGGAGACCTAAAAAGAACAATAGAAAGCAAAAAAAAATTTTTGGAATTTCTTGTCTGTCTGTCTGTCTGTCTGTCTGTCTGTCTGTCTGTCTGTCTGTCTGTCTGTCTGTATGTATGTACGCGTTTCACGCAAAAACTACTGGACGGATTTGAATGAAACTTTTTTTGTTGTATAGCTATTAAGCCTGGGCAACATATAGGCTATAATTCATTTTGAAAACTGGAACACCTGATGCAGAACCATAACGGAACAGCTAAACTATAAGTAATATGGAAATGGTGCCTTAACAAAAATCGTTCAACCTGATGAGCATTTTCTGCCGACGTATAAAAATTGAAGATCTGGAACATCTGATGAAAAGCTCCAAGAGACCAGCTACACTATAACATATATGGAAATGGCGCCTTAGCAAAAATCGTTCAACCTGATGAGCATTTTCTGCTGACGTATAAAAATTGAAGATCTGGAACATCTGATGAAAAGCTCCAAGAGAGATTTTTCATCTAAGCGAACCTCACGCGGGCGAAGCCGCGGGCGACAGCTAGTGGGACAATAATTAACATAACCAAATTAACACTATCATAGTTATTTCCTGTGAGACAGGATATTTTAACAGGCTTATTTGGGAATAAGATATGTTAACTTTAAAACGTAAATATTTACTAAGAGAGATGTGATGAATGAACATTTTTTAGTCTGCAATAGCAAACTCAACGCAGGCAGAGGTGCTTGCTCAGAGTTAATTTTACGAATAGCGACTAGAATTTTTACTACCTAATGTTAGAAATCTTTATTGTATTGATTATGAACATACACTTCTAGATGGTTAATGTGTCGAGTTGAAAGGACACTATACTAATTTAGGATTCTTTCTATAAGTACTCGAGGAATATCTTCACCTGACAAATATATATTAAATATATATTGCAAGAGAAAAAACATGAATATGCAAATTTGAGGTCGGTACATTTCTGCTGAAATATACTGTTTATATAAACTACACTGTTTTATAGACTATACTTAGCCGAATATATAGGTGAATTGGCTACGGTCATAGAGTATAAACTATAGGTATTAGGTACCTACCACAGTACGATGATTTTAATATAACTTTTGTTATGAGTACGTACTCGTATGCACGAGCCTTTAGTTAGAACTATTAACGAAATACTGAATTCAACAAACGAAATTCAAGTGTACTTTCTGTATAAGCTTATTATGTTTCCAGTAACAAAAAACATATTATAAAGAAAATAGTTATGATGCTTAGTTTTCCAAAAGAAGAATCTAAAAGTTCTGTAATGTATAGGCAAAGGCCGTGTAATGACAAGAGAGTCTTTAATTGTGATTAGATTCTCGATAATAGATTACTTCCTTGTTCCAAATGGTAACTTACTCGCGCAAGTCGTTGCAGATGACCTTGGCTAGGAGTTATTTGTAATAAATACAGAGTAGCTGTAGAAAAAAAAAAAAGAAAAGGTCCATATTATACTACTTTACGTCTTCCTTTTTTTTTTTTTTTTTATTGATCAAAAAATTTGCATCCAAATCACTAAGATAGATATCTATAATTATGCATCCAGTTGTTGAATTAAATTTGCGGAGGAAATTGAATTATTAATAGAATGATGGGGATATTATAGTTCCTAAGATTCGAGTTTACGTAGAGTATTTAACACATTTACGATCAGAAAAAAATCCATAGCCATATTGGCTATTTGAATAAATCCCCATAGACAGAAACTAAAAAACAACATACTGAGTATCTAATATTGTTCAGTACTTGCTTGCTCAAGCTAGAGCTAAGGGCTAATGTCTAGTTCTTAAGAAACAAGTGCTTTGTTATCTTACTTTAATTTGCCCAAAAAGAAAGCACTACTCTTACTGGCTTAAGGCACTTATATTCCATTTATAAGGTGCTTTAGAGCGTTGCTGTTGTACAACTACAGTGAACGTAAAAGCCGGTTAATTGGATTGATAAGCTTGATCATATGTAAGTATTGAAATAAAGTATGTAATAATAAGTAAGTACATAATCTCAGTTTGTATTAGGTATCATTACTTTGGATGGATTGGATGCAATCTGCAAAAAAATCAGTCAAGAAGCTGAATCTTTATGTATTATAATCTTTATGTGTAAAACTTTATGTAGGTAAGTGTTCTTTATGTATAAAGATACATGGGCAACTGTCAGTGAAGCGAGTTGCTAATTATAAAAAGATAAAGAGACCGGTATCGGATATTGACCCGATATTGGGTGGTTCCGGAGTCACCCGGACTGACAATGAAAATATTTCATTATACAAACTTTTAGGAGAAAATTGATCGCCTGAACAGTTTATTTAAAATACTGTCAAATTTGACGCCATACTCAATAGTGACATAGAGTACCTGTTTTATATATGAAATATAAAGGCAATAACTGATTGATCAATTGATCAGTCGATTTATTAAAAGTATTGAATAAATGTACCATGTACCAGACGTGTATATTGTAAATAATCTAAATTATGTATATTTGTCGAATAATCATCTCGATTGATGAGTGGATTTCCTTTCCTCAGTTTACCGAACTCCGTTTCCCAGCTTTCTCTTGGGCTCTATGTGCTCCCCAATGTTTAGATATTTGGTATGAGTACATACCTGTTATGATGACCAGCAATGGTCAGCGATTTTCATCAGTCCTGATGTTCAAACATTTATAACAACAGATACATACAGATAATCTGTCACTACGAAGAGTTGAGACTCGAAGTCCGTGTTTAGCTGAAATGAACAGAGCTGAGTTAATACTGACAGTGCATGGTTATAACATCATTATAGTTCCAAGAACTTACGCAGCCAGAAAAAATAATACTTGACTGTATTAGTCTAGTAAAGTTTTGATAAGTATGAGATACTTAAAGGGTGTTCGAAATGTATAGTAAGATACACACTTTTGTTACATGGTTATCATCTGATAATATTACTATTTGCATAGTTATACTTCGGATAATAGTTTATCTACGATAGCTTGGGAGTTCTATTGCGTATATCTGGCTGATACTGTGTAGATTTGGCCACAATCGCATTGTAGTTCTGTTTATGCTAATAAAAGTGTGTATAAAATAAGTAAGTAAGTAAAAATACTTATAAACCAGACTACGATCGCGTCGTAGTTCTAATGGGTAATAATGTGTATACCTGACTACAATCGCGTTGTAGTTACATAAGGTAATAATCATCATCATCATCTCGAGTCGAAATGGCAAAAATTAGACTTATTAAAATACATTTGCACACGCGACTACAATCGCATTGTAGTTCTATATGTGCTGTTATATAGGTGTAGTATATGAACTAGATCTGACTAACTGAATTATATCGTAGTCATATTGGGTGTTTGTAATATAATTGCTTGGAACGAAACGCGGGTGTTTCGCATTGCTGCCGCTAGGCGGCCGGGGTTTTCATGGCATCGCTCGGCTTGCGTCGGCGGCGACGGCCATATTAGTACTGGTTTGGATAGCGCGCGGGGAGGTCGCGCCGTATGAAATACCTGGTGCTAGGCGCCATTTTGTCTGAGGCCACATTGGCATAACGGATTATCCATTGTGATGTGTAATTATTAATTAGTTTGGTTTGTAATGTTGGATTTCCCTTTTGTTAAATAACTATTGAACGTTTGTGTTTGTGAAAAAACCTGTTATTGTGACTTTTTCTTGTGAGATGTGAAACGTGGCTGGCTGTTCACATCCAGCTGTTCCCGAGTGAACCTTCGGGAAGAAACCTACGTATTTATTCTGGGGAATGAGATCTCGGGGTAGGTTGGGTGCTTAGGGATCGCCCCCCTTCCGAAGACACTCGAAGTTGGATCCGAAGATTAAGAAGATTCAGTTTGGTAAGTGGTTTGTAATTGTAGTTATTAAGTTAGGTTAGTATATAGGGCTCTGTAGCTCCCGTTATAAGCTATGGTGGTAGCAGTCTGCGTATAGGTAAAGTTAGGTTCTAGTTGGACAAACGTAGTGCCGGGTCGAGGTTTTTACCGGTATTTTTTGTTTACCCGGTAAATTTTTCGGTACCGAACCCTCCCGCCATTTCGTTTGCCCGGATTCTCTGCGCACATTTTCTGGTAGCAGAGCGTAGTTGTTCTACCCTCTATTTGTTCGTTTGTAAAAAATAATTAATTGTTTTTTTTTTATTTTGGTTGTGACTTGACGCGATGGCGAAGGTCTCCCATGCTAAGGCGACACTCGCCAACGAATTGAGATGGTTTGTGACGGCCGGTGGACTCCTGTCCCGGAAGGACAGGGAGGCCGCTATACTGGAAAGAGCGGATCAGCTCCGCTCACGATTGAACAACGCGGAAGCGGCCATGGCGGCGCTTACCGAAGCCGACCTTGCCCCGGAGGTCTACGCAGGTCACGTGGCGGACCTGGACCAGATCCTGAGTCTGCACGATGACATCGTGGAGGCGGCGGCCGCAATAAGGGCGAGACAGGCTGGCGGACCAGCCCCTCGCACACCTGTTAGACAGGAAGGACCAGCGGTTACCGGTCGGCTCCCCACCCTTCAGCTGTCCCACTTTGGGGGTAGGATGGAGGAGTGGGTGGCATATAAAAATATGTTTGAGTCCCTGGTCGTAGCACGACAGGATTTGTCGAAGGCCCAGAAGATGGCCTACCTCCTCTCCACTCTTGAGGGTGAAGCGCGGTCGCTCATCCAGCACCTCCGGGTGGAGGACGACCAGTACGACACGGCTTGGGAGTTATTGAACTCCCGCTACCAAAACTTACGTTTGTTAGCGGATGCGCACGCCGCACAGTTGATGGCCCTGCCCAAGGTGGCCAACAGGGCACAGTTGCGCCTGCAGTTGCTCACGCCCGTTACAGTGGCCTGTAACGCGCTCCGCACACTGGGGCTGCCGGTGGACCAATGGTCCTTTTTGCTGGTGCACATTGTATTGGGCAAATTACCCAATGACATCCGCTCGCGATTTGAGCGCGAGAATGCGGAACGGGATAGCACCACCCTACCAACATTCACTGACTTGGTGAAGTTTTTGGAGTTTGAGGCACGGGCGGCTGAGAATACCATGACGGACTCAGCGCCATCCAGAGCGCCTGAACGCAGGCCCTTGGAACCCTCATGGCGAGGGAAGCCCCAACAGGGAAGACAAACCGCCACCGCGTGGAGCTGGTGCGCGGGTTGCACACACGGCAGCAGTCGCGAGGGACGCGGACTGCCTGCAATGTGGTCGGATGGGCCACAGCCTGCTGCAATGCAGGGACTGGCAGAGACTGCCAGTACAAGATCGGCGCCGCATGGCAAAGCGGCATGAACTTTGCTTTTATTGTTTGGGCGGTCACTATGCACGTGACTGTCCCAGGGCCATACCATGCAGTGCATGCCGTGGGCGGCACCACGCGATGCTTTGCATGAACCGGAACGGGGATGGCACCCGGATGTTGAGGCAGGGGTCCCCTATGGGCGGGGGCGCTCCTGCGCGAAGCCCTCCACCTTTGGAAGAAGGACGCGACTTCGCTCGTCGCACCCCCCCTCGGGAGGGGGGTCGCGTACCTGCGCGGGTCTTGGTGGACCGGGACCACGCGCCCCAAGGTCGTGGCCAGTATGTGGCTGGCCAGGCCCCGGATAAGGCCCCCATGGGCGGGGGCCCTAGATCGGACGTGAGAGTGGGAACACCCCCCTCCACGCGGGTTACCACTACCCAACACATGCAGCCGCAGCGGTTTTCTCCGCCGCTGCACGAGTACCCACGGCTGGAGTACCACCCGCCGTACTATAGGTATGGCCGGGCCGCGGGTTATGCCCCCCCTCAGATGGGGATGTGCACTCGCCCGCCATATTATCCGGGTCAGTGGCGCGCCCCTGGTTTGGAGAGAGTGGGGAGCCCGTAACTAGCTTGCTCCCTTGCTGGGACAGAGCCGCGGACGGTTCTGCTCCCTACCGCGGTGGTCCGCGTATGGGGTCGTAGGTGGGAAGCCATTAATTTGAGAGCTCTGTTGGACTCAGGGTCTCAAAGCAGTTTGGTTACCACTCGAGTGGCACGCCAGTTAGGTTTAGTCGTGGAAGACTCGCCTGTGCCACTTCTTGGAGTTGGTGGCATACAAGTGAAGTGTCTGACGGGCCAGACACTTGTCACCTTTTCTTCGCTGAAGTCCTCCACAATGAGGATCACGACCTCGGCTATGGTAATGGATACCATTGCGGGTTGGCAGCCCTCGACAGACATACCGCCGGGTGTGTTGTCTTTGGTTTCGGGTCTGGATTTGGCCGACCCCTTTGTTTTTCATCCCGGCCCAGTGGACTTGCTCCTGGGCTCGGACGTATTGGGTTGGATTTTGTTGGGTACCCAGAAAGCTCTAGGTTCGTCTTCACTGATGGCAGTGTCTACTATCTTTGGTTTCGCCCTGATGGGCCCTGTGTTTGATAAAAGCACCGTGGAGGAGCCACCGGTCGTCGCATCAGCGTCCTTGGCCAAAACCATGCAAAGGTTTTGGGAGGTGGAGGAGCCACCTATGAGTTCCAGGATGGATCCGGAACACGCTGAGTGCGAAGCCTTCTTTCGATCAACCACGGAGAGGTTGCCCTCCGGTCGGTTTGTAACTAGATTACCATTTGTTGCTACACGTCCTAGCCTAGGGCAAAGTAGGGCGCTTGCGGAGAAACGACTGCTGTCCATGGAGCGACGTATGCAGCGTGACCACGTACTTCGCGATAAATATATTGAATTTATGCGCGAGTACGAGGATTTGGGTCACATGTCTCCGGCTCGAGTTGATTGGAGCTCAACTGAGCATTATTTTTTGCCCCACCACGCGGTGGTGAAGGCCTCAACGGGCAAGTTGCGGACTGTCTTTGATGGGTCCGCACCCACTTCGAACGGAGTTTCGTTGAATCTATGTTTGCATTCAGGTCCCAAATTGCATAGGGACATAATTGACATCATCTTGAACTTTAGAAGACATCAAGTGGTTTTTGGCGCGGACATCCGGATGATGTTCCGCCAGACAGTCATACATCCTGAGGACAGGCGATTCCAGTTGATACTCTGGCGTGAGCGCCCTGAGGATCCTGTGACGGTGTATGAACTCAATACAAACACGTATGGTTTGAAATCTAGTCCCTATATCGCCATCAGATCATTGCTTGAATTGGCAGAGCGGGAACGGACCGCTTTCCCCGTGGGGCTTCCGTGCTGTCACGTGACTTGTATGTCGATGACGTGTGCACCGGAGCCCAAAGTGTTGAGGAGGCCCTCCTACTGCGGGATGAATTGATTGAAATATTGAAAACGGGTGGCTACGAGCTACGTAAGTGGTTGTCCAATGAGCCTAGAGTTCTAGAAGGGATCCCGGAGGATCACCAACAGAACCCTCACCTGTTTGAGGATGTAGATGATCCCAACAGGATAGCGGTGCTGGGCATGCAGTACCAGCCGCTAACCGATATTTTTACATTCCAAGTGGACTTGGAAATACCAAAGGTCTGGACTAAGAGAACGGTGTTGTCAGTAATAGCTCGTATGTTTGATCCAAGCGGTTGGATCAGTCCAGTAATATTCTCTGCGAAGTGTCTTCTTCAGAGACTTTGGACTTTGGGCGTCTCGTGGGACGAGCCGCTGTTTGGTCCTCCATTGGATGATTGGCTCGAGTTGTTTTCATCGATTAAGGAAGTCAATCGGATTGCCTTGCCTCGTCGAATATTGCCCCCGGGAAATATCGAGCCAGCCTGCATGGCTTTTGTGACGCGTCGGAGCGAGGCTACGCCGCGTCAGTCTATATGCGGACAGTTGACGCCGATGGCCGGGTCAATGTCTCGCTTTTGTTAGGGAAGAGCAAGGTCGCCCCCATCAGGACTAGGCTGACTATTCCCAAGCTTGAGTTGAGTGGAGCTCACCTTCTCTCTAAATTGTTGCTTCACGTTGCCAGTGAGCTGGCGGCCACGGTCGAGATACGAGACATCTTCGCCTGGTCGGATAGCCAGGTCGCGCTTGCATGGTTGCGCGCGGCCCCACATACCTTGGAGGTTTTTGTTGGAAACAGGGTTTCCCAAATTCAAAATATTGGAATTGATATAACATGGAGACATGTGCCGGGAGAGCTTAACCCAGCGGACTGTGCTTCCCGAGGTTGTACGGCACCAGAATTGGTGTCACACCCGCTCTGGTGGGGTCCAGAGTGGCTGATGGGATCAGAAACATCTTGGCCTGTCTGTCAGACAGATGTTACTTCTTTGAGTTTGACTGGGCTTCGTGTACATGCTGTAGTCGCTGAGACGACGTCGGAGCCGGATTGGCTACTTGCTCGGTATAGCAGTTTGGATAAGCTTCTGGGTGTTACCAGTTGGATTAAGCGTTTCATACATAATTGTAGAAACCCACAGGCAAAGCGGTTGGAGCCGATTGCAGGTGCAGAAGAGCGCCGGAGCGCATTGTTGCATTGGGTCCGTGTCGTGCAGACCGGACGGTTTGAGTCAGAGCTTCATATTTTGCGCCACGCACGCGCTAAGTTGAAGGGCGCGGTCGCTCGTTTGAACCCGTACATCGACTCGGATGGGCTTCTTCGGGTTGGAGGCAGGCTCCGGAAGGCGGATCTTCCATATGAGACTCGCCATCCTCTGTTGTTGCCCAAGGGCGGACCCTTGGTGCAGCTTTTGGTGTCTGATCGACACATTCGTAACGCCCATGCTGGGTGCAATGCTTTGCTGGCTATTTTGCAACGCGAATTTTGGATTTTGTCTGCCCGAAGAGCAATCCGTAGTGTTCTGTTTCGATGTATTGCATGTTATAGGTTGAAGGCATCCACGATGCAACCACAGATGGGTGATTTGCCCGCTGATCGAATCCGACCTTCGAGACCGTTTGACGGCGTTGGAACCGATTTTGCCGGTCCCTTTTCGATCAAGGCTTCTCCCTTTCGTAATGCCCGTATTGTGAAGGGCTATTTGTGTGTATTTGTTTGTTTGGCCACCAAGGCTGTCCATTTGGAGGTGGTATCGGCTCTGACTACGGAGGCCTTCGTCGCCGCGTTGGATCGCTTTGTTTCGCGTCGAGGTCTACCTTCCCTTATTAGGTCTGATAATGGCACAAACTATAAGGGAACTGTAAATTATCTTAAGGATGTTTCTGTGTTTATTGATAAAAATTGTACTAGTTTAAGTCAAATTGCTGCCCAAAGGGGAATAACCTGGAAGTTTAGTCCCCCAAGTTGCCCCCATTGGGGAGGGATTTTTGAAGCGGCTGTGAAATCCGCAAAGACCCACCTCCGCCGCATTATCGGAGAAACGGCTCTAACTTTTGAAGAGCTGGCCACAGTGTTTTGTAAAGTTGAGGCGGTCCTCAACTCTCGTCCTCTCTGTCCGCTATCTCCAGATCCAAATGACTTGGAAGCTCTCACCCCTGGTCATTTTTTGGTGGGAGGGCCTTTGAATGCCCTGCCCGAATACCCGTGGAAGGACGAACGCGTATATCGGTTGTCGCGTTTTCAATGTTGCAGCAAATGAGCCAGGACTTTTGGCGTCGCTGGTCGCTTGAATATTTGCATTTGCTGCAGCAAAGAGTGAAGTGGACAGACAGGACTGAGCCTCCCAGGGAGGGTGATTTAGTATTGTTAAAAGAGGCAAATTTGCCCTCATTGCTTTGGCGACGAGCTCGCATATTACGTTTGATTCTTGGCGGAGATGGCACTCCGCGTGTGGCTGAGGTGTTGGTCGACGGTTCGATTTTAAGGAGAGGTGTGACCTCTCTCGCCCGCCTTCCCGTAGAGTAAGCTAGCGGTCTGCTTCTCAGACCGGGACGGGGGGATGTTTGTAATATAATTGCTTGGAACGAAACGCGGGTGTTTCGCATTGCTGCCGCTAGGCGGCCGGGGTTTTCATGGCATCGCTCGGCTTGCGTCGGCGGCGACGGCCATATTAGTACTGGTTTGGATAGCGCGCGGGGAGGTCGCGCCGTATGAAATACCTGGTGCTAGGCGCCATTTTGTCTGAGGCCACATTGGCATAACGGATTATCCATTGTGATGTGTAATTATTAATTAGTTTGGTTTGTAATGTTGGATTTCCCTTTTGTTAAATAACTATTGAACGTTTGTGTTTGTGAAAAAACCTGTTATTGTGACTTTTTCTTGTGAGATGTGAAACGTGGCTGGCTGTTCACATCCAGCTGTTCCCGAGTGAACCTTCGGGAAGAAACCTACGTATTTATTCTGGGGAATGAGATCTCGGGGTAGGTTGGGTGCTTAGGGATCGCCCCCCTTCCGAAGACACTCGAAGTTGGATCCGAAGATTAAGAAGATTCAGTTTGGTAAGTGGTTTGTAATTGTAGTTATTAAGTTAGGTTAGTATATAGGGCTCTGTAGCTCCCGTTATAAGCTATGGTGGTAGCAGTCTGCGTATAGGTTAAGTTAGGTTCTAGTCGGACAAACGTAGTGCCGGGTCGAGGTTTTTACCGGTATTTTTTGTTTACCCGGTAAATTTTTCGGTACCGAACCCTCCCGCCATTTCGTTTGCCCGGATTCTCTGCGCACATTGGGTAATACTTTACTTTGCGCGAAGATTTTGTAGTTAGGCCTCTTGATTGGGCCCATTTTGCGTAAGGAGACTGGGCAGCTGCATATCTTCTGCGTTGTTGTTGTTCTTCTATCGGACTTTATGTGCTTGACTATAGTCGCTCTGATTACAATCGCATTGTAATTCTAACCCCGTCTACAATCGCATTGTAGTTCTATTGGGTCGTAATGAGCACACGTGACTACAATCGCATTGTAATTCTGTATGTGCTTGACTATAGTGTAAAACCCTGATTACAATCGCATTGTAATTCTAAGGGTAAATGTGTATCCCTGACTACAATCGCATTGTAGTTCTATTGGGTAGTGCACACTCGACTACAATCGCATTGTAGTTCTATATGTGCAGCACAGTCCACACGTAGATCACTCGTAGTCCACCCGTAGACCACTCGTAGTCCACCCGTAGATCACCCGTAGTCCACCCGTAGAGTGCCCGTAGAGTACCCGTAGATCGCCTGTAGACTCCTCGTTGACTACCCCGCCATCATCATAGCTATTTTAATGTCCCCAATATTAGGGCACTGTACTTCCCATGGATGGGTAAGGAGGATTAGGGCACCAAGTGGGCCCAATGGCGTTTGATGGGTTTTTAAGACTGTGAATACAGCTGAGACAGACCCATCCAGTGACTAACGAAGTAACGTTAAAATCGAAATAGGTCGAATGCGTACAAAATAGGTACGTACGATTTTATCACAATAAACAATTAAGCAATTAACGTAACGGATAAAAATTTAATTTTAAATGTTGCAATGATGACTGCTTATGCTTGGCTAAAATCTTGTTTACACAATTATTCCAGGGTCTTCTTCAGTATAGAATTGGACCCATACTTATTCTGAACATACTTGTTATATCGTAGTTCAATATGATTAATCTTTTATCAACAAATAACCCAATTGGGCTTTGCGTTTAACTTTTAACGACGGTCAGAACAATCAAGGAATAAGAAGAAAATTATCAATACATATGTAGATTCGTGTTTTGCCACGAAAAAATGTTTTTACAAATGTAAGACTTAAACATGTGACGCATATTATGGTTACGATTCATGTAAAATGGCAACTCAGGACGCGAGATACTATTCGCGATATTGTATTATGCAACATCATGCACAGACAATTCCTAGATAAAAGGAAGGTAGGTGCATAGTTGGGTCAGCGGAGAAAAAATAAAATTCAATTGGTCTAACGACCGTTGTTTGTTGAGTTTATGATTAAATGTTATCAAAGTACCCGCAGGGGCAAACAGGTGTGATGTAAAATCACGATTACGTACGAGTAATAGTAGCCAATGCAACATAAATACGTAGTTATCTAACATTTTGTTAGGCATTACAACTTTTTCAAAGTATCGTTAATATTCAAACCAGATATTCAGGTAATGAAAAAATACTTACATTTTTTGTTGTTTACGAGTGAAATGAATTTAAAGTACGTCATTTTCCACTGACACTGAGGTTATAAATTAATTTAAAGATATTCCAGATACTTGGAATAAAAAGAAAATAAAAATATTGTTGTAGTGTGTGTGTTGCCATGCCCGCACACAAAAAGCGAATGAAGTATGGTGCCTCCGCCGGTGACAGGTAAGGGTGGGACGAGACTCGGATGTAAATTTTGGACTTATTTTATTTTATCCCTAGGTCCTAAAAATTGTGTCATGCCTAGTACATAGCAGAGCGAGCTGCATAGTGAATTGATTGAATAAATATCGAGGAAGCAACGTCGTAGTATAATATTTAATGTATTGACATATATTGAATGATTTTGCTTTGCAAAAGTGATAGCCTTGAAATTAAATAAAAAAATTTAAGTAATTAATTAAATATTATAATATTGTTTTAGTGGAGGACACGTTAGGCGTAGCGATTTGCTGACGCAGCCTTGCAGCAAAGCAGAAGACCTACTATTATCTCTGAGCAGCAGCAACAATAATGTTGGAAGAATATGAAGGCTATGGTTTTACCTACTAGGCGTTTTGCTGATCTATTTGATGTTTATCTGCTGTTCGTCGTGCACTTCAAGCTTCAAAAAACTGGATAATTTATTTCGTTTCCCGAAATAAATATCATCCTTGGCCAGCGCAGTCTCCTGACCTCAACACCATAGAAAATCTATGGGGCCTGATGGTGCATAGGAGGCAAGCATGGAAGAATCAGTTTCTCACTGTATGAAAGTTTAGGACAGCTTTATTGTGATTGAAATGTGTGTAGAAAAACAATACCGGGACCTATACAAAATAGTGAGTTAGTGATTTGTGTTCAAAATGAATTAGTGAGTTCATTAATTAAGTAGGTATATTCCAATTATCTTCTTTCTATTATTAGGTAATATCAAATCAGGTTTTATCAACGTATATTACTCGTATAACATTATTTAAATTATTTTTATACTTATTACTTGTTTTTGTATTTATAAAGAATACGAGGTTATGTTTCGTAAAAAAATATATATTCTATATAAATTGTTAAATGTTGAGGTATAATAGTTTCAATCTTCTTTTCGTAATGAAAACGAATACTTAAGCTATAACCTCAATATTTACTACAAAGAGCGAAGGTAAAATTTAGTAATAAGTAAAATAAATAAACAGATACTTAGCTTACTGCAGATGCTTATTTTTTAATTTCATTTTAGGGTTTTTATTTTGTAATTAGGTAGGGAATAGATTAAAATATAAGTTTTGAATTTGAACAGAAGTTTATAATAATACATAAGTATAATAAACCTATATATTTACACGAATAAATAGCTGTTATGATTATTGTGCATTTTTATTTTATAACAAATATATATAAACCACATTACTTGCATTATATAAAATTACTCTGAACTTAAGAATTGGGTATAATATGAAAAATAAAATTTCGGACTGTGACTCGAACTTGGACCTATATTAATTAACTGCAGTCTATCCGACTACCGATTAGACTAGCAGATGCATTAGCTTGTGGTGAAATTAACAATTGGTTGCGTGTCGCTATACTCACCATTATTAGTTTGCTTTACAATAAACTATACGTATTGTATATTATACTTCTGTCTCAGACTCGATGGTGTCAGAATTCTTAATACTTAGTACACCGTGAATTTGATAGATGGCAGCACGTAGGCAGCATGAGCACGCAGCAGAGTTGTGTCTTGGTGTGGTTGGGTAATATGATAATTAGCTTAGTGTGAGTAATGTTCTTATTGTAATTATACGTCCGTAATATGGACGTTACGCACACAATGAAGGACTGCGCGCCTGCAAGGCAATACGATCTTTAAGGTATGACTCCATTTTTGACGTTTGACTGTACATTTGTTTGCGTAAATGGAACCAAGATTTGAGCGTTCGTTGTATAAGAGTTACACTTCCATGGTATATTAGTTCGTTGGTGTAGTCTTTTCATTTTTGATTATTTCGCGGCAAAATTATTAATCATGTTTCAATGCCGCTGTGTTAAACCTATATGTATATGAGTAACATTAAAATACACGACTCCCCCCCTATTCCCGCCTTCGGCGTACCCCTTCTAGATACGAGTAAATCATTTTCTCGGTCGTTAACTCTTATAATAAAACTATACGAGTTAGGACAAAATGGACATAATAATTAAAGGCTACATTATCCTAACTAATATTATAAATGCGAATGAGTTTGTTGGACAATACATAACAAAGAAAAGTCGGAGGCTATGGATCCCAGTGTTCGGTATTAATTTCATCTTGATACCAACATTTATGCGTTCCTGAGAAAAAAATTGACAGACGGACAACAAAGTTATCTTGTAAGGGTTCCGTTTTTGCTGTTTGAGGTACGGAACACTAAAAATAGGCCAAAACTCATAAAAATCAATCGAAATAGGTACATAATATCTCGCTCGATGCCAGAACTGTTGGAGGATGAATTTTATTTATGGTTCTTTGTGAATGCTGGTGGAATAGGTTTGTCATTTAAAGAAAAGAAAGAAATAGGTATTTGATTGTTATTGTGTCAGTAGTAGTCTGATCAGAATTTTATACGAGGGACAATGTGTTTGTGAGAGATTTATAGTGAATTAAATAATATAATGAAGTTATTCAAGCAGTTTTAATATGGATTAACAAGAAGACAACCTCGCCACCACTAATAGGTCATGGGCATCGCAACGCTTCGGAAGATGATTGATATATAAAGATTTTTTTTTGCCTATTTTGTAACCAAGAAACCAAGATGGTTGACAGCAACTTTGAATTTACACGAAGATAATTTTGAATTGAAGTGACGAATTTATTAAAATAAAAGATGGATAAAAACGAAGTAAATTTAAATAAATTAGACAATGAAAAAGATTACTACTACTGGAAAATGAAATTAAAATTATTGATTGAATTAAAAGGCATAGATTTGGAAAATATTACAGATAAAGATTTTGTAAAAAACAATGCCAAAGTTAAATATTGGATTTTAAACTCAGTAAACGACAAATATATTAATTATATTATGGAGTGCAAAACAGCAAAAGATATGTTAGAAAAATTTGACAAAATATTTTTAGGGAGTAAAGATACGCAAATTTGTCAAACATTATAATGAACGACATAAGCAAACTGGAAAACATAGCAAATAATATCAGAAAATTAGGAAGCAATATCTCAGATCAACAAATAATTTCAAAGATTCTATGTAGTCTGCCTGAAAACATGAAACATTTTAAAACATCTTGGGAGGCAACAAGTGCTTCGGAAAAAAACTTAATAAATTTAACCTCGAGACTTTTATTTGAAAAGAAAATACAGGAAAAAACAAATGAAAATGACAGAAATGAAACAAAAGTTGACAGTACAGAAACAAAAGAGAAAGCAGAAAATAAAATAATTGAAAAACAGGAATATTTTGATAACTTTTTAGTAAAAACATGTTATAACTGTGGACGGAGCGGACATTTATCAAAATTTTGTAGGGATAGAGGAAGAAATTATAATAAAATGTCAAATTGTTACAAATGTTTGGAAGAAGGACATAAGGTTGAAGCATGTAAAGCTAAATATAATTGCAAGTATTGTAAAAGTTCGACACATTACACAAAGTTTTGTCTGAACAAAGCATCTACACATTTTAGAAATTATTCGGTAAGAAATTTTAATAATTTTTATGAAGAAGAAGTCGAATTCATCATAGATTCTGGAGCAACGTGTCATACAATAAATTCTTTAAATTATTTTTGCAATAAAGAGGAATGCAGTTACAAAATAATGACAGCTGACGGAAATATTCACTGCATTGATATTTGTGGCAATCTGGAATGCAAACCAAACCATTTAAGATTGGAAAATGTTTTATATGTCCCGAAATTAAAGAAGAATTTAATATCCGTATCAACTTTAACAAAAAATAACTGCAAAATTGAATTTTTCAGAAATAAATGCTTCATTAAAGATGAAAATGAGAAGACATGCATTGCTACAGGCTTGAGAAGCAGTGACGGGTTGTACAGCGTGAGTTTACGTGTATGCAGGTACGACAGCTGTAATGAGTCACAAAGCAGGTCAGTCAATTTGGTAACCAATAATAAACATTTTTGGCATAGGGCTTTAGCCCATACTCCGATTTCTAAAACAAAAGATTTAGTCAGAGGTATCAATATTAAAGGTAACAATCTGTCTGTAGACAACTGCGAAGTCTGCATCCAGTCCAAATTATGTAGACACCCATTCAACACACAAAGAAAAAGAGCATCAAAAACACTAGAAATTATTCAAACTGATGTTTGTGGACCTTTTAGTCTAGAAACATGGGATGGTTATAGGTATTACGTTTCATTTATCGATGATTTTACTAATTTTTCAAAAGTATATTTATTAAAAACAAAAAGTGAGGTTTTTTCAAAAGTTATACACTACGTAAATTTCGTGGAAAATCATTTTGACAGGAAAATAAAAATGTTTAGATGTGATAATGGTGGTGAATATAGTAGCAATGAATTTCGGAAATTTTGCGAAAACAAAGGAATTATAATTGATTTTACTATTCCATATACACCTCAACATAATGGAAAAGCTGAGCGTTTTAATCGCACCATAATGGAGCGAACTAGAGCTTTATTGTTAGATAACAATTTACCAAAAGAATTGTGGGGTGAAGCAGTGTTGACGGCAACATATATTACAAATAGATGTTCAAATACAGTCAATAACAAAACAGCAGGGGAAATGTGGTTTGGTAGAATTCCTAATTTAACATTTAAAAATTTTTGGCTCTTTGGCATATTTCAAAATAAATACGAAAATAGATAAACTAAACTCAAGATGTAACAAAGGTTTGCTTGTTGGTTTTACTAACAATGGTTACAAAATATGGGATCCAGTGAATAATAGAGTTCATTATTCTAGAGATGTGTCATTTATTGATGATAGTGCGGAAATTGTGAAATATTTAAAAGAATGATGAAAATATACGAAGAGTAGTGAGTTTAATAATTTTTTTAAGAATAGGGAAGCTACACAAGGAAGAAATAGTAGCAGAAATATGAATTTTATAAGAAATAGAAATGAAGATGTTAAGTTTGAGAGGGGAATCACAAATATAGAAGAAAGTGAAGAAGATGTTAGTGAAGATGAAGAAGATATTGAGAATCAAGATGTATTTGAAGGAAATGTTGATGAAATGGAAAAAAATATTGAAGAAATTGAAGAAGAAGATGAAGTAAATATTGAAGAACAGGATATTTTTGAAAATAGTGTAGAGGAAATGGATATTAGAAGGAATATTGGAGAAAATTCGGAGAATGAAGTGAATAATAGTATTTCTTTAGGACATGAAGATGTTGTTGAAGATAATCGGAATAATATAGTTAGAACAGAGGATAGAGATGATTTATTTGAGGATGCAGTTGAATTAGTAGATGAAAATATCGTTAGAAGAATTTTACCAGAAAGAGAGAGGAGACTACCTACAAGATTGAAGGATTACGATTTAGAAACGTCATTCTTAACGTATAAAGAAGTACTAAAGAGTGAAGAAAAGGAACATTGGGAAAAAGCAATTCAAGTGGAAAAAGATTCTTTGGAAAAGAATAAAACGTGGGAAATTGTGGATAAATCGGAAGCAAAAAATAGGAAAATTTTGTCGAGCAAGTGGATTTTTACTATCAAACCTGGCGGAATTTATAAAGCGAGATTGGTTGTTAGGGGATTATTACAAAAATATAATATTGATTACAAGGAAACATATAGCCCTGTGGTGAATATTACAAGCGTAAGGTTATTGTTATCGATTGTGGCGCAAAAAGGGTACAAAATGAAACAGTTTGGAAAGGGAAAGTTATCATCCTGATTTATTAATTGATGTTCATCAAGAGGGGAAGGGTAATGATAATGATGTACATCAATTTAGGCAATATATTGGCTCGCTCTTATATTTAGTCAACAAAACAAGACTGGATATTTCTTTTCATGTAGGTTATTGTAGTAGGCATCAAGAAAATCCGAATTTGAATGATTTTAGTAACGTTAAAAATATTTTTAGGTATCTCAAAGGCACAAAAGGTACAGGAATTTGTTATCATAGAGATAGGGATTTTAGTTTGACAGCATACTGTGATGCAGATTTCGCAGGTGACCCAGACACAAGAAAGAGTACGACCGGCTTTGTGATTTTTTATGGTGGCGGACCCGTACACTGGTGCTCACGTAAGCAGTCCGTTACTGCTCGACTCTTTCAAGTACTGAGGCTGAATACGTATCTGCCGCAGAATGTATCAAGGACTTGATTTACATACAAAGTTTGATTAAAGAATTAACGGGAAAAGTTCCAAAAACGCAGTTATTTGTCTATAATCAGTCAGCCATAGTTTTAATTAAGAACGGAATATTGAATAGAAGGAGTAAACATATAGATGTCAAATTTCATTTTATAAAGGAAAAAATAGAACAAAACTTAATAGAGGTTTCATACTGTCCCACTAATTTTAACTTAGCGGATATTTTAACAAAGGGACTAGACAGAACGAAGTTTTTACGGTTGAAGAAGTGTATTACTAGTGATTAGTGATGTTTATGAACTCAGTGAGAGTGATGTAGTTTAATTTAATGTTAAATAGTGAGGTAGGTTTGGAGGAAATAAGTTATCTCGATGATAGGTTAGTTTAAGGTTTTGGAGTTAATTTAAAATTGTTTTAATTGATGATTATCTTATATGTTAGTTTGGTTGATATTTGAAATTGTTTAATAAGGGGGTAGTTAATATTTATTTAGATGTGTAAGGTAGGTAGGGAAATAGTTTATGGGGTTTTTAATAGTTTAATGTAGGTTGGAGATGTGGAATTTTGATTTTAGGTTTTATATTTCATAGTTATTAATGTTATAAAATTCAGAGGGGATGTTGGAGGATGAATTTTATTTATGGTTCTTTGTGAATGCTGGTGGAATAGGTTTGTCATTTAAAGAAAAGAAAGAAATAGGTATTTGATTGTTATTATGTCAGTAGTAGTCTGATCAGAATTTTATACGAGGGACAATGTGTTTGTGAGAGATTTATAGTGAATTAAATAATATAATGAAGTTATTCAAGCAGTTTTAATATGGATTAACAAGAAGACAACCTCGCCACCACTAATAAGAACTCCAGAACTAGATTGCCGCGCGTGATAACAATGAGGATCCAATGTATCCTAAGAAAGATCCTAACTTATATTATAAATGCGAAACAATCTACATCATTGGGTTGCTCATACTGGGAAAACAAAAGAAATTGTAAATCAAAAAGCCTAAGCGAAAATAAGTTGAAACAATTGTATTACAGTACTCATTGGTTGAAACTTTGACAAAGACAAAAAATATGTATCAGTCATAGACATAGAAAAAAAAAATTATTTAATTTATAAAATAAAATAAAAAATTTGCTAGCTCTATGGTATCAGTTGTATGTTGTGGTTGTATAAAGTATGAAGCTGTCTCGTTCTTTCATGGTATTATTATGGGTATAATTTAAACGCTCACCAGAAATATTTTTTAAACCCTAAGCCTAAGTACCAAATAAATTAAATAACTCCAAAAAAAATCAAATGCCTTTATAAAGAGGGTCCTAAAATATACTACATTATGGTCTAAAATAAATAAACAGACATCAGAATAAATTGCATGCATTGTTCAAATATTCTTTTTGCTTCCTAAAATGGATAAATGATCACCAAATAATGTCATACATAAATTTTAATATCAATACCTAAAACCATACTACAAATTCGATTGACTGACATTCAAAAATAATAAACTGAACCCAGATTACTTTAATGTTAGACTAATATTACAACTGCTTTCCTATTCCTTCACTCCACAACCCGCCACCGGCAAGCGACGTACAGGCCGCGCCGGTCGCAACCCCGCGCTCCTCTCTCAGTCGTCAAACAATCGCGTCTAAAAACGGACTATTTAATATCTAATAGAATTTAATTTTATTGTCTACCTTAAGAGTAAAATATCTCCCAAGTAATATTCAAGAACGCTTATAGACACAGTTTAGTAAAAGTGAGCACAACCTTATCCCTTCTCATAAGAATGAGTTAAGAAAACATGAATAGGTAAAGGTAAGAGTTGTAAATTTTCAAATCGTCTGTAAAGATTTTCTAGTATCTCGCCAAACTCAAAACACCCCGGTGGCATCGGATATTTTAAAGGAATAAATGATTATGATTCATCAAGATAAAATTTACTAGAAAAACGATTTATATACAAACATAGAGAATTTTCTGTCTTAAGGCTCTAGATCAATGACAAGAATAATTTTACTTGCTACATAACATAATGTTTTAGTACCATTAAAATAAAACGATCATTTTCATATTAACTTTGATTTTTTATTTCCCAGTAAAATTGACAGTGAAATATATAAGGTGGACTCAAATTAACTACAAATATTTTCAGGACTGGCTCCAGGAGGCTAAATAAACGTATTGGAGATAAAATTTTAAAAATCGATACGCTAGTTTTTATTTATTTTTTTCTAACAAAAAAGATATTATAAAATGATGACATTTAGTATCATACTGTAGATACATGTTAGACAATTCATTCATCTATAAGCTCCACCCACCAAATAATAGTAAAATGAAATTGATTTGCCGTCTTCCTCTTTTTTATCAAAAGTGTGAAAATGATCGGGGCGAACCATCCGAGGATTTTCAACCGTCCAATAATGTTCATTGTGAATGTTGAACAGGCCTACCCGGGTAAACGTGCACTCATCTGTCCACAAAATGTTATTATTTCGGTTCCTACACAACCACTGCGAAAACTCCACTCTGTCTTCATAGTCCGTCGGGAGCATCTCCTGAACCCTCAGAATATGATAGGGATGAAATCCCTCGCTATGCAACACTTTTAAAATGTATGATTTCGACACAAAGAAGACACGTGCGGCGTCTTCAGAGCTGGCCACCGGGTGTCTTAAAAAAAGTCCAACACATCTTCCAGCCGTACAGGATACCGCGGTCGGCCTGCATCAGGCCTGGGTCGGAAACTGCCGGTCTCGCGGTGACGCTGCACGGCACCAAGTACAATACGGCAATAGTTCTTGGGTTGATCCGCCGACCATACCTCTCGAAAAAAATCTCCCACGCCCGAGTACAAATTTCATTTGCATCATGGTAGCAGATTGTCATATTCAGGTAGTCCTGGTTTGAATATCGGTAAGGCATTTTTTACAACATACAACTTTATGTCATAGCTTTTTATTAGACCAATCTCCAAGACAACGTCTATGGTATATCTCTGATATGTGCACAGAGTATATCGAAATGAGGTTGTAACATTCCTCCCAATTAACTTAAAGTATTTCTTCGATTAATCGACGAGGTGCTTGCCTAGCGCACCTAAATTTTCCGGTTCGGGAATACAAAGAGTATCTATCAGCAGAGTCGACAAAGTATGTAATGTTTTGTCTCATGTCAAGGTATGTATTTTTTAACATCTTTATTAAACATGGTCGTTACTATTGTGCAATAGTTTTAGGTCGGGAAAACAATTAAATACGTAGGTGATAAAAAGTCAAGTGCGAATGAGGCCATACCAACTAGTAGATCTATCAAAAGGTTCAACATTTTTGCTCTCACTAAAACATAAATAAAAGCCAAACTTTATTTTCGCCATTCGATCCGTAGACGCTGTTACTGGACGAATTACTTTCACTTTTTAGTGTTCGAACGGGACCCTATTACTAACACATCTTAATAATACGAATAATTAAATTAAAACAATTATTTAAGGGGGCTCCCATACACCAAACGTGATTTTTAGAATGCTACGGAACCCTTCGTGCACGAGTTCGACTCGTACTTGGCCGGTTGTTGATTTGATTTGAAAAGGAGAAATGAAAAGTTTTCAGATATCTTTATTTTCTGTTTGTCAAGACAAGAGACCTTTCCAATAATAGAATAATCCAATAATAATAATGGGTATAATTTAAACGCTCACCAGAAATATTTTTTAAACCCTAAGCCTAAGTACTTACCAAATAAATTAAATGACTTCAAAAAAAATAAAATGCCTTTATAAAGAGGGTCCTAAAATATACGACATTATGGTTCAAAATAAATACACAGGCATCAGAATAATTGCATGCATTGTTCAAATATTCTTTTTGCTTCCTAAAATGGATAAATGATCACCAAATATTGTCATACATAAATTTTAATATTAACACCTAAAACCATACTACAAATTCGATTGACGTCATTTAAAAGTAATAAACTGAACCCAGATTACTTTAATGTAAGACTAATATTCCCCTTTGTCCTATCTCCTTCTTTCCAGGGCGCTTCCCTACATACACAGCCAAAAATCGAAATTTTAGGCGTTGTGATTTCGTGCGACGTTCAATTTCGCGGTCACCTTGAAGATAAGGCTAAGTTGGCTTCTAAAAAATTGGGTGTCCTCGGCAGAGCGAGGCGATATTTCACTTCGGCGCATCGCCTTCAGCTGTATAAGGCACAAGTCAGGCCGCACGTGGAATATTGCTCTCACCTCTGGGCCGGGGCTCCTCAATACCAACTTCTCCCTTTTGACCGCGTTCAACGTCGTGCGATTCGCATGGTCGACGACGAGATTCTCGTCGGCCGCCTCGATCCTCTGGATCTGCGCAGGGATGTTGGATCCTTGTGCATTCTCTACCGCATTTTTCATGGGGAGTGCTCTGAGGAATTGTTTGACCTAATACCCGCCGCAAAATTTCACCACCATACCACCCGCCATAAACTGAAATTTCATCCAAACCACCTGGATGATTGGCTGTCAACCACCGTGCGTTTTAAAAGACACTTCTTGCCACGTACGACCAAACTGTGGAATCAGCTTCCTGCGGCGGTGTTCCCGAACCGATACGACATTGGAACCTTCAAAAAACGAGCCTACGTCTTTTTAAAAGGCCGGCAACACTCCTGCGATACCCCTGGTGTTGTGGTTGTCTATGGGCAGCGGTGATTACTTACCATCAGGTGACCCGCTTGCTAGTTTGCCGCCCTATGTTATAAAAAAAAAAAAATATTACAATTGCTTTCCTTTATTCCTTCACCCCGCAACCCGCACAGCCGCCACCGGCAAGCGACCCACAGGCCGTCGGTCGCAACCCCGCGCTCCTCTCTGTCGTCCCTGCCCACCCAAATAGTGTTATTTGGGTGGGCAGGGACGACTGAGAGAGGAGCGGCTAAAAACGGACTATTAAATATCTAATAGAATTAAATTTTATTGTCTACTTTAAGAGTAAAATATCTCTTAAGTAATGTTCAAGAACGATTATAGACACAGTTTAGTGAAAGTGGACACTACCTCATACCTTCTTATAAAAATGAGTTAAGAAAACATGAAGAGATAAAGTTAAGAGTTGTAAATTTACAAATCGTCTGTAGAGATTTTTCTAGTATCTCACCAAAGTGTTTATATATCACAAGTTTTACTAGTAGATAGTTTATAGATAAAGTTGAAACTTTTAGAGAAGTCTTTATTCGTCAAGTTTTAAAACCAAAGTAACTCAAGACTAAGTTACATTTGATGTTTAATAGACAACGACACATAGGTAATGGCGCAGAACTGACAAGACTTATTTAAACTTATTATTGCATCATGGCGTAACAAATTTATTACTTCTCATTTTTTAAATTACTTCTTTAAGGTAGTTAATAATGGGTATAGAAGCAAATCTATGAGCGATTGAAATTCTATCGTCAAATTTTATGTAAAACTCTCATAAAATAAAAGCGCCTGCTGTAAATGTAAGATTTAATATTATTTTATCAAATATGAATATTATTAGGTATGTAAGGTCTCTTTATTTTTATTATAATAATTACCACAATGTATACATATATGTTATTAAAAAAGTCTTAATAACCGTTTAAAATAAGTTAAGATTTGAAAAATTAACGACATTCGCTACAATTCAAATCGAATGGTAGGGATGTCTATTCATTAAAACAAGCTTCACTCGAGCAGTCGAGCCAGCCAAGGCAGTCTGCGTTTGAATTTCGTGGTGTCAACACGTTCTTGAGAGCTAGCGTTATGCTGCTCGAGTTATATTTTTAAATTAAGTATTCAAATGTGTTGTTGTTATGCTGCTCAAGTTATTTTAAAATAGAATTTGTTTAAGTGGATTTATAATTTGTAACGGAGAGAAGATAAATAAAATTATAAAGTGAAAAGTGGAGTTTTTCTTATACTTCAGAAGTGGTAAGTACGCGCCAAATTTTATTTCTATTCAGTTATTTATACTATTTATTATTATTATTAAATAATAATTTAACTTTGCCTAACGATAATGTCTTGTTTAGTTTGTTTTTTTTTTAAGCGGGGCTTGATTCGTTTCGTGTTTGAGGCACGTAGGCCTGGTTGAGAGTATGTATTTGGTCAGGGTACTCCCTGATAATATTTGCTCTTAGCAAAATCGCTGTGTAGCTTTTTGATACGTAGCGAATCCGAGCGCCGTTTAATATTAATGTTGTACCATAAGTAATTAATGTACATTGCATGTATTGTATACCCTAGTAATACAAAAAATTATCAGGGTACTCTGATATATTATATTTTTTTTACTGAATATTTAAATTGCATGACCCGTTTATGAACTGTATCGGACATATGTGAAATACAGACAAGCGTAAGTGTTCGGTCAGGGTACACCCTGATAATGCTTCGCTTGGTAAAGGCACGTGTGTGAAACATTTGGTCGGGGCACACCCTGATATTGTTTAACACTCGTTGTCGTATTTGTACATATGGCCAATATATTTGAGTAGTTGCATGATCACATAGAGGTTAGTCTGTGTTGGTCATGTATTGAATGGAAGTTCAGGAGCTAAGTATTTGGTCAGGGTACTCCCTGATATTATTTGGTCCTGGATGTTAAAGTTCACATACATGGCTACTGTTTGTTTCACATTGTACACATGTTGAATACAGGACCAGGCGTTAAGTATTCGGCCAGGGTACTCCTGGTAATACTTCGCTTGGCTGGAGCACGTGTACTAGACATTTGGTCAGGGCACTCCCTGATAGTGTTTATTACTCGCTACAGTATTTGATATAGTTTTGTTTTGGACACGTGTTAAATATAAGACTAGGCGCTAAGTGTTCGGTCAGGGTACTCCCTGGTAATACTTCGCTTGGCTGGAGCACGTGTATTAGACATTTGGTCAGGGCACTCCCTGATAGTGTTTATTACTCGTTACAGTATTTGACATGTGGCTAATATAAATAATACAATAATGTATAAATAAAATGAATAATTTATTGATTTATTTATTATAGTAATGTAATAAATTGTGGCTAATATAGTATATACAAATTTACAATGTTGCGCTTGAATAATTATTCTAATATATATTTTTTTCTTTTCTTTTCGATCATATACATCATGGACGGCACGAATCGACGTTTAACAACGCCTCCTTCGAGACGCACTGATGAAACGAGACGCAGTCTATCACGCCAGGAACGTGGTCGTCAGGATCATCACTACAGTCGAAGTCAAAGCCGTAGCCGTAGCATGAGAGATCATGAACGCGAAATACAACGGACACGTGAACGCCTTCGAAGTTTGGAGGCAGAGGTGCAGCGAGAACGTCTTCATCGTGAGTCGAGGAGCCTCAATCGCAGGAGCGCGACGGCGCCACGACAGGTCGAACGAGAAACTTCCTTATCAGCGACGCAATATCCTGAAGCAGTACCAGCGGTTGCAGTGCAGGAAGGAACCTCCAACATGAACAGGTCACGTAGTCCAGTTTTTTCTTGTAAAGATGTCATTAATCTTTTTGAATCTTTTAAAAGTGGTATGTCGGCCCAACCAGGTACACAGGGCATATTTTCTAGTAAAACAGTAGATCATAAAAATAGGATTCCAGATTTTAATCCATCTGAAAAAATCAGCGGGTCGACGTATGGATTCGTAAGGTTAATGAGTGTGCCTCTGTGTACGGATGGGACGACAAGATCACTATACATTTTGCTATGCAGAAATTACAGGGTTTGGCCAAGACCTGGTACGAAGGATTAAACTCCATTATGTTTAGCTGGCCGAATGGCAGCAAAAGTTGTTAGATGCTTTTCCTTTCGACCAGAATTATGGCCAAGCCCTGGAAGAAATGCTAAAGAGAAGAACTAGACTAAATTAACCTATCAAAGTTTACTATTATGAGAAGTTAGCACTGTTGAATAACTATGAAATCACTGGAAAACACGCAGTTGATTGCATTATACATGGAATCACAGACAGAACAGTAAAATCTAGTGCACTTGCGCTCCGTTGTTCTGAACCAGATACATTATTAAGATTCCTAATGAGTAATAAAGAGACTCCTTTTAGTACTGATAGATTCCAGGCCAGAAATAAATATTTCGGCGATAATAAGTCAAATTTGAATCCATCTAAGAATAAGTTCCCCAAAACTTTTCAGGGACGATCATTTTGTTTTAATTGTAAGGATAAAGGTCACGTACATACAGATTGTCCTAAACCCCTATTGAAATGTCAGCATTGCCATAAGATTGGACTTAAGAGTGAGAACTGTTATTCCATTGCCAATAATAAAACCAAAATCGATAAAAGTAGCGATGTACCTAAAACAATGTGCATCTAAAATTCTAAAGCAAACTCTAAATATAACAGAGATATAACTATTAATAATGTACCTATCGCAGCTTTTTTCGATTTTGGCAGTGAAAGTACTCCAATCAAACTACAGCTTTGAACCTTAACTTAGTTCACAATAGGACTCCCATTATTATGAAAGGATTTGGTAACAAAATAGTCCAATCTTTAGGGTCAGTTACAGTTGAACTAGGTGTGGATGGTGTTTGTGGAAATGTGGTTTGTAGCGTCGTAAAAGACGAATTTTTAGATACACCTGTTTTAGTTGGACAAAGTTTCACGGAACTACCTCATATTATTGTCATAAAGAGCCCTGATAAGTTGGAGTTTCACGACATGAAAAATGAGGTAACTATCCTTGAATGTGATAATGAGATTTTAATTAAAATCAGGTAAGCTCAAGATCTAGTCCTGCATGGACCGGCAATGGTGAGAGCATATGCTGAAGGTGAGTACAATGGTAATGTCTTACTAAATAGTAAAATGGTGGGCAGACCTACTCGGCAGCAGTGCATCATAGGCGGAGGATTGCATACGGTTACAAACGGAACATTGTATGTTCTAGTTACACCATGTGCTGTTCCATGTCTGATATCAGAAGATGTTATACTGTCCAGAGCAGAGGTAGTAGAAACTGTTAACATGGTAGCTCTGTCTTCAGACAATGTACTTGCCGAAGTCTGCAGTGACCTGAACGAAAAACACGTCCACTTAGGTGATGCTGCATTGCCGGGTGACAAGGAAAGGCTGTTTCAGTTATTACGCAAGTATAAGCATTGTTTTGCCTC